>VZRW01008381.1:0-251505 GCA_013398125.1 Aegotheles bennettii
TTCTGTGATTCTGTGATATGGTATAACCTTTCATTGACTTTCATTGACTCCAGTCACTCTAGAATATATATATATGAATTTCAACTAAGAATACCTGTTTCAGAGTAGTCCCCTGCCCATGCCGAGATCTGCCACAGAGTGAACCTCCCCCTGCCTGGACTCAACCAAGAGGGCTCCTGCTCCAGGAGGAATATTTCAGGACCAGCACTGCGACCTCTGACTGAAATGTTTAGCTCTAGTTTGTCCTTCAAGTGTGAAGCCAATAAGGACTCTACCACAGTTTTTGAACATATTTCCAAGTATGGCAGGGTGCAGTGGCAGGCACATAATAGGACTTTTGGCATGTATTCTACTGTGCTCAACAACTCCACTCTCTGATCCAAACATGCCCACCAAAAATAACTTCAGTGAACAGCTTTTATTTTAATTATTCCAGTGTGGGACTCATGAAGTTTTGCCAACAATCTGGTTTGTAAAGCTTTTTGTATCTAAGCACAGTAACCCATAGTGTGTAGTTAATCCCCCACTGGGATTTTCCTGATCCAGTCTATTCTGCAACCTCATCTTTCTTTACCTATCACTTGCTCTTAATGCTGTTCACCCCATCAGCTCCTTGAAAAATCACCCTTTCTTGGCTCCTGGGACTGTTCTTTCCCAGCTTTCCCCATTAATTTTTTGTTTTCTCTTTCAGCTCCACATTTAGTGGTTGTTGTTGATGATTTGGTGGTTCCCCAGTAGTTCTGATCTCCGCAGGGCTCTCGGTGAGATGTGTATGTGGGGCCTCCCCTTTACACTCTCTGTCCAACATACCACAGGGTATAATAACCGAAAAACTGTGGTTTTGCCAATGACTTGCAAATCTACCTTTTCCTATCTGACCTGATTCCTTTTGCTACTGAATATTTCAGATTTCTTCCCCACCTGCCCCTCTCTTCCTATTTTTTTCCCTTCCTCCCTGTGTCATGAATCATAAAGCAAATATAAGAAAAAGGACATCCCTGTGGTTTTGTGGGATGAGCTGCTGGGTTCTACAGAACACTTGCAGGCCCTGAGTGGGCCCACTACGGTTGTTCCTCTCTATGCTGAACTATATATTTAACCCTTCCTCCATCAAACTAGTTTGCTTTGTGGGGAAGCACATGCAATTTGGGACATGGCAATGGAGCAGTATTTCAGGAAGTACTTACCCTTACTTTGTAAATAGATACAGATAACGAATAAATTGTCCCCTTAGGGAAATTAAATGTGAAAGACAAAAATAAAAAAGAATTGATATGATGTTCGGTTTAGGTTAGGGTCGTTTCCTTAGGATCATTTTCTAAGCATGCCAAAAGAAACAGCTTTGGAAGGAAGAAGAGGTAATTTCCAGAGCAGGATAACCTATACCCTGATAGTTTTTAGCACAGGTGTGGATAATGCAGGTTCTGAGGGAACTGAGCCCAAATCTCCAGCAGTCTGAGGGAGTGCTCCACTTGTAGGGCGATTGCGTAAAAGAGGCCTGGCAGCAACAGCACCCACTTTTCTTACTCTTTTGGTGGAGGAGTTCTAGATAGCAGTGGAATAGGGTGGAGATCCCTGCCTTGAGATAGGCAACTAAATTCCAGAGAGGCTTAAGGCAATTTCAACATCGTCTACATTTCCTAACGGCTGATTTGGGCAGCTCTTGCTCAGCCCTCTGTTCGGGGTGTCTGTATTCTCAGCTTCCCAAAGCTCTGATCCCAGCATACAAACACACTCCTAGCAGTCAGGAGCTGCAGTTTTCAGTGCTGTGGGGCCTAAACGCTGCTTGTGTCCAGAACAAAATATTTATCTATATTTATGTAAATGCTTAGCTCTACAGGGTCTTGTGCTTGGTTACCTTGATAAGTGCTACTAACAATAACAACATGGACAATATGATGTTTATATGCAGCATTCATATAACTTTCACATGCCATCTGTTACAACATCTATATCTAACACAGTGCTTAAATTTATGAAGCAGAACCAGGGGAATGTCTTTGCACCAGCTAAGGACGGGTGTGTATGTTCGTGAGACCTCAAGATATTTTCAACCTACTGCTTACTAGTATGCTGCTCTGTGTTTGACTAAACCTGAAACACAGTACCTATTACTGGCATTTTCATTTTGTCTCACATTTGGACTGTACTCTTGTTCTGCTACTTTAAGTTTCTGTGTATATGCAGTGAGGAGTATAAAATGGGGGATTTTCAAAGGTCTGGAGGACCTTCAGTGTCAAATTACTTCTGAAATTCTGCTTTAGCATTTCCAGAAGGCCCTCAAATATTCTTGGCAATTTACAATAGTCCCTGTCCCAAAGCATTTAAAATACATTTCAGATGTGCCGAGAATAATAAAGTGAAAAAATGGGAGAAAAAAGGAATGAAATAATCCAGGATATAGTTAGAGGATCAGTGATTATTCAGATGTGCAGAATCTTATTTTTAAGTCTTGGATGGAAAGACACTTCACTTTTATTTTTTTCTATTGACTCACTGATTGTGACAGTGTAAGAAATGTTTCTAGAAGCCTGAATTACAGGAGTGTTTCATATGAAATCTGAATGCTTTTGAGAGAAAACATTGTAAACACTAGACTTTATTATCTAGTACACATACTGGAAACAAAATTGTTCATTGATCTTCTCATCGATTTCTTTTTTACAAATATATCAGTGCATTTGTCCATCTGTGATTAAAAATATAGATAACCAAGAAACTTTCCTTATGGTAAGTGTAAAGAAAACAGAACAAAAAGCTTTGCTTTGTAGTAAGTAAAGGGATGCTGCAGTATTTGTGCAAGTATCAGATAGCAGCTGTTTTTAAAAAATAATCTGAAATTATGAAAGAACTTCTGCTTTAAAAAATTTAAACTTTTAAAAAACAATAACCTCGGATCATGTAGATTTGGTGCCCACTCACTGGAAAGGCACCAAATCTCACTTGTTTTGCTTGGGCCTCACTCAAACATAACTGGCCTCAAGCTAGTAAGCAAGCCAGCAAATGTCCTGGCTTGTAAAGAAATCTGATCCAACTCTGTAAACCGAACCCAGCCTAAGAACGGTGGTGAGGGGAACATATGGAAAATTAATGACAGATAATAGAATGGTGGGACAGCCTTAAATAAAAAAAGATTGTTATTGAGTTTATGCAACAATTCCAGCTAATGGTCTTTTGAGTTAAGAAAGTTACAGAGTAGCTGAGCGAGAGTTGGTTTTGACTTTGCCAGCACTTAAGCTCTAGAAATGGCTGCTGTGGTGCTCTTGCCCCTCTGCAGCCTGCAATTCCCCATTGTAAGTTCTTAATTGATACCCACAGCAGAATTACTTTATAAGCTGGTTCAGCTGCAACAGCACTTTGAGAAGTACAGCAATTCTGGTCCCACCTGTTTAAATAAATAGGAGCCTCAGGAAGAGGAGTGGATTGGAATTTGCTCGGGCTTAAACTGGGTATAACAGCAAAAGCTAGGCTGAGAACTGCAAGCCTGGCCAAGCATGAGGAGGAGGTAAGGGTGATGTGTGTTTTCTTTTTTCCTCTGCAGACCTCCAGGCATTTTGCAAAGATGAGCTGCTCGTGGTATGGTGTCACAGGTGGGGAGACAGTCCCAGGGAGCCCATAGCTGCACAGCCTCTCTCTGGTGGAGGAATTCACAATGGAACAGAAAGAAAGAGTAGTTTTTGAGGAAAGTGTAAGTGTCTCTGGAATAATACTCAAATCACATGCTTATTTGGCTGCTGGCCTGGGATGTTCAACTAGGGCAGACTGTGAAATGTGGTACCATACAGTAGTTATCTTGTACCAAGAGAAAAGTGGTCTTTTTCCTCATTCCTCCATTTTTGTTTTATTGTAAACCAGCTGCCTGGACCCTAAAATGTCTCTTACTTCTACTCCATTCTTTCTGAAGAATCACCTACTCACAGTGGAGGAGCATCAAGCTGCCTTTATTGCTGAATAGCTCAGGTGTGTCCTCATTCCTTATCACCATGCTCACCCCCTATATCTTTAACAGACCACGCAGTGCAGGCATGGCCCACGTGATTCTATGTGGTAAGGTGATGCCTCTTGTGCTGAAGAAGGCTTCCTGTACATTTGAGGGAAAACAGCACAGACTGTACAGAGGGAGAATGGCAGGTGGTGGTCTCCATTTCTTTGTTGATAAATAACATACTGTGGCTGCTGGATTATTGTCTTTGTCTTCTGGTGAGTAACCTAGCAGGAAGAACACAGCTTACGCTATTGTGGTTGTAGCCTCTTTGCAGAAGAAAACTCTTCTCCTTTCTTTTGTTATCTGAAATGAGGACTGCGTGCTGTGGTCCTTGCAAAACCATTCCCATTTCTAGGGAATATTTGATAGCAGTAGCTCAGCATTTAGAGTAGTCCCCATTCCTTGATCACACTTGCAGTACAAAGTGTCCTGTTACCAAGTAAAAAGTAAAGTATCAACTGAAACGGAGTGGCAGCAAAGAGTATTTCAGATGTCGATGTGCTAGAAAAGCAGACCTTCACCCTGTTGAAGAGTAGCAGTATTACCAAACACATCTCGGGATGCATCCATCCTGCTGCACATGAGTGAACAATTTGCCCACTCAGAGACTCTTTAGGGCCAAAAGTTGGACAGCTTGCCTGGTAGTTTGGGTGTTTAAAAAACCAAACAAACAAACTTGTCTTGTGGCATTTTACAAACTTTTATTTTTTCTGGAACTTGTCACCTCTGTGCCAACACAGTGGCTTAGGGTCCTTCCCAAAAGAGCCTTGGGGAAGCTCTGGAGAGGACCAGGCTCACCCCAGACTCCTGCAGAGCAGGCACTTGTGGTCTCAGGCATCAGCTCTAAGATTGCTCCCTGGCTGCTCAACTGAGAGAAGAAATGGACTTCCCAGTAAAAGCTTTTCAGGTTCCTGTCTGCATCTTTATTGCAGTTTAAAGAAATAAACTGGGACCAGGATGTCAACAAACTGGTGAATTCTGTAGCTTTCATTAAATAGATGATCATACTAGATTGCCATAAGTATTCATACTAACCATAAAAATTGATGTGTATAAAACTAAAAAAAATAATTCTGAGTTGTATAGGAAAAAATGGATATGTAACATACAAATACACATTATGTATACACATAAGTAATGGTAGTAGTAATACCAGTAATGCAGCAAAAGCCTTTATCTATGTATGGGGGGTGGGGTTTATTTAGCAGGCAGACTTTTTTTCCTGAGAAATAACTTTTAACCCACTTCACATGGGTCAAAGACTGGGAATCGGTATCAGTTGGGAAGGAAAGAAATAAGAAATGTTTAGAAATACCAATGTTTCCAAACATAAATATTTCCATTCTGGTTTGATAAATCTGTTTAAATCCTTTCAGGTTCCTGTGGAGGAGTAAAACAGCCTAAAGGTAAGACTTGTGATGTAAAAGAGTGTTTTGTGTGACCTTGGCAAACCTATGAACTGACCAAGAGAGGTGATGGCTCCAGAGTGCACAGTGCATGTTTTGCTTTTCTAATGTCTAGAAGATTCAATACATCTAAAATATAACAAAAAAATTTCATGCAGGGCAGTGGAGATGTCCTACTGACAAGAGGGAGCTGTATTCTTTTCTCATCACCTCATAAACAGTGGGGTTCTGACTGAGGATGTTAGGTAATGCTTGCCATACACAGAACTCAAAGGGGGTATCACTTTCATTGTATAACCCTTTGAGATCTGAGGCAGTATTGTTTGACAAAGCATATTGTTTTTCCCTCTTGCTTCTACTGAGCTTTGATGCTGATTTTAGAACTTGACAGCTGTGTTTAGACTTGTCTTAAATCTCTCGTACAGAGAGGGGAAAAATATAAATGTTTGGGGCAGCAGGCAACATAAACTGTATGGAGGGGATGGGGGGAAGGAAGGAAAGCAAGATTTGCCTTGGGAAATTCTGGGGAAGGCTCACAATGATGAACTTCTAGCCATCCTCCTTTTGGGAGGCTCCTTAGAGCTGCCTGGGGTGCTGGTCCCTTATGCCCTACCCAGGAGAACTGTGTGCCTTGGAAAGGGACTTACTGCCACCTAACATTGTTGTAGAAAAGTGTGAAGTCTGTCTAGGCACCATGCTTCAGAAGGATTCCTATCCTGGCTTGGGATTGTGATCCACAAGACCTTAGGAGACCCATGGGACTGCTTGACCTCTCCTATAGTGCTTTTTATTGTGACAGTATTTAGGTATGAGAATTTTGTGTGGCAAAATAATTAGGGTTAAACAATATCTTTCATGAATATGACTGAAAAAGTCAGACCTTGTTACAGCTACTGTAATGAATGAAATGGATATAAACATTTTTCCTTACTTTCAAATCCCTAACATCAAACTAAAGTTAATTCTTGTAGAATATTAACCTGTTAAGCGGTTCAAGTTCATCCTTTATGGCGCAAAGAGAGATGTAAAGACTTCGTATTTGTTCAGTAACTGAGTTTTTCAGATGACCCATCTTTGAATCATGATGAATACCTTGTTCAATACCCGGAACCTGTGGTGTTCCACCATCTCTACAGATATCTGAGGAGAATGTCTTGAATAAGTCAATGGGACTGCACACACAGAACCAGATACTGGGGCCAAAATAGGAAAAGAAAAAAATTAAAAGACATTCAAAATTCTAATAAAAGTCAGGCACAGTCCTACTGAAGGTCTGAATAGCTCTTTTCACTGTTGTGTTTCTAATGACAGAAGATCTAAGAACCTTAATTCTTCACAACTTCTGTAAGATGCCGCACAAACAAGCTCTTAATGAATTCTGTGTCACTACTGTTTGTTTGTGTTGGTTTTTCCTTTGGAAGAATAACATTTTCATGATGTTTGATTAAGTCATAGCCCTGTCAGGAGGGGTCTCCTGAGTTTCAGCAAGATTATATCTAAAGGAAGACTCAAAACCCCAGGTCCCTTTACATGTTTCTCTCTGCACTGTTTATATACATCCTTGTTTCCAAGCTGGAGTGAATCTTACGAGCACAGATCTGTTGTAGCAACTTCTCTGTAGGAATGCCACCTCCCCAGACCATGAGCGTTTCTGTTCTGTAAATACACTTCCCCCGCTCTGATATGGGATGTCTTCACCTTTGTTTTCTCACCTTATTTTCAGAATTTGTTTGCCTTTGGCAGCTGAGGGTTGGGACATGATGAGCAATCCTTGCCATCCGTAGCACACACTTTGAATTAACTTTTTTAACTGAGTGTCAGAAGCAAGGATAATTTAATGGCTACCATTGTTAACCATTTCACAACTGATCTGTTTATCAGGAATGTAAAATCAGTATACATATAAGCCAAGGTAATATTGGCGGTCACTGGTTGGTATCATTTGTGTCCTCTATAAATGGAAATTAGCAATTCCTAGGCTTTATTTGGGCACTGAGCATGGAATCTGCATTTATTCTCATAGAATAAAAAGTACTGCAGGATTATAATTTCTAACCTAAAATGTCAAGCAAATACCCCTTAGATTAGTCCTCAAGTTCGGGTCATCTTAGAGAGGAGAAATCTAAAACTTCAGGTATTTTGCAATAGTTTAGAGCCAGACCCAAATTTCATTGCTTGCAGTGTTCTTCAGTTCCAAACCACTGTGTCTGGTAGAAATGTCTGGAATGTGGAGTATTGTATTTAAAAACAAAGCAAAACAATCCTTAATAGCCACTCTATCATTTAGCTAAACAAAATCCCTAACCACACCAGTCTGGAAGGGGGGAGTGATGAGGATGGGAGAGATGGTGGGAAAAAAGTTGAAGTAAAACTGTATATACAGTGACCAGAATTAATCACTTTGAGGTTTGGAACAAAGATGAAAATATAAATTAAACAAAACTGCCTTTATCCCATAAAGCACTTAAAATGCTAGTTACAAAATTCAGAGGGTCCAGTGTTTAGTTCCAAAGAAAACTGTATGAAAGGCCAGGAAGCCACTTCTGCTTGGTTACTCTTACACTATGGATCAAAGCAGAAAGGTATCTCATTTCCATGTATAACTTTGAAGTATTTTATAAAGAAAGTCAGAAAATGGATCTTAAAGGTAGTTCTTACTAGATTGCCCTGTATCAGAGGAATGAGTAAGAAAACTATAATGCTGGAAGATGTACCAGTACTATATTGTACAGCAAACATTTTCATCTGTCTCTTTTAATTTTTGGTTTGTAAAGGCCAAGAAAGAATGGGACAGGTTTTTTATTGCTTTCGGATTTTTTTTTCTCTGCTCTCATAAACCTTCCATATGCTTCTACATCCGTGTCTTGTTTTCAATTTTAGTGAAGGTTTTTATTTGGAGTCTTATAAAATTCTAATTTATTGCAGCTTCTTTTTTATAAAATGGAGAGGGGAAGAGGGAAGTATTGAGATAGCATGTGTAAAGCGGTCGCAAGGAATGCATTTGTGAATTTAAAGCATTGGTCAGTTTATCAGCCCCTGCTTCAGTTATTGGCAAAGACTTTTCCTCATTCTCTAACCTATGATCGTGTATTCTCACTGTGTGAAAGAGAAAACTAGAAAAACTTTAGAAGGCTAAGTGACTGTCTAAGTGTACTAATATGCACCTACTGGGTGGTATGGAATTCAAGTGCTTAACTTCTAAAACTGTTAAATAGGCCATACTGATGTGTAATGTGTATACTGAGAGATGGTGAGGAGAACCTGCCCTTCCAGTGTGCCGCTTCTTGGTAGTAACTTCTCATGCATTTTTGTACATTATGTTCCTTGAATTCTACTTAAATCAGGAACAGGAATGTCAAGTTACTGAGTAGCAGCTGGTGTCACCAGCATAAGTGAGTGCATCTCTAGAACAGGGAAAGGCATAGTCTTTCCTCTTGTAGGGCAGAAGCCAGAGCAGAAAGACTTAGGATGTCAAGTGAGTATACCAAAATCAGGCTTGAGAGGTTTGAGGAACATCCAAGGATACAGTGAACTCCCAGATCTACCCACTTCTTGTGCACTTGGACTCCTGCATGCAAAAGAACATCAGGGGGACAGCGAAGTTGGGTATGCCTGGTGGAGAACACAGCACCGAGTGTGCATGAATGTACATGGGTTCATGCATCACTTTTGCATTTTTACATTTGCTCTTTACTTAGATAGCAAAACTCATCTACAAACTCATATCCCTCTACTTAAATAACAAGGTCTATTTAAATAACAAGGTCTATCTACGCCAGAGTGATAGGGAATCAGGTGGAAGTTGTCTCCCCTCTATATGGTGTAAGCATATAGCAGTTGGTTCTCATTGGCCTATCATAGACTGACATCCATCAGCACACACTGTTTGTTGAATACTTTATAAATACCCTCCAAGATGGCAGTAGTACATCCCTCTGAAAGCACTGATGACAGGTGGCCCTTTCCTAGGCCAGGAGCAGAGGGTTTGCCTCTGAGGAACTTAAATACTTCCAGGCTTACCCCCTCTTGCTCTGTTCAGGATTGGATCAGTAAACAGACTAGAAATCTTGTTCTAGAGCAAGATTTCTATATAAGGGAATAAAGTATGTTTCCTACTCACTGCCAGCATAATTATTTTTCTTTGTTAAGCTGACCAACTTAAATCAAAACTTCATACTTCAAATAGTGAAAATCTGGGCACTAATGTGTTACTGTGGTTTGAAGTTTTGAGCAGCTGAAATCTCAAAATTCAAGTAGTCACTGACTTCAGAAGAATGAGCACATCTTGTTTAGCAAAGAACCACATCACTTTTACATAATAACACGATGCACTGAAATCACCTGTAAAAACAAATGTCCAGAGTTAATGGTGCATTGCACCAGCACAACCTATACAGAGAGTACCATCGGGCAAAACAAGAAGTTTAAGAATTTTGTGCAAACAACATGTAGACTTTTGTGGATGTTGTATGTTTGATAGACATGTAAACATATGTGTACACATACATGCAGGTATTCTCTGAATATGTTGCTCTTGGTGAACCACTTTCCAGCGTATATGTTAAGGTATGTATACGTTAAGGTATGTCAGTAATACAGCACTCATGTTGTTTAGTGTTTGGAGGAAGACCCTCCTGGGAAACATTCATAGGGGTGGGTCAACCTGAGCACTCAAAGAGAAATCCAAGTCCCATAGCACATTTGAAATCTGCTTTTGCAGAGGCTGTAAGGAAATTTGAGAGAAGCTCTGCTGGAGAGAAAGTGCTGGGCACTAGACTGTTTTTCCCCTCTAAATAAAGCATAGAATAGGCTTTCAACTGCTTTTTCCCCATAATAGCTACTTAACCCTGTTCACTAACATTAAGGGGGAAAAAAAAGAAAATTCCAAGCAAAATTCCTATTCAGAGTAAAAAATATAAATTAAAACAAAGTGCGCAATGCACTTTCTTTCCTGTTTTGTTTGGTGTTTTCTAGCTCTACTTTTCAGACAGCTGAATGGGGGCTGGGAAAGTGTTTACAATATTTTCACATGATTGAGATGGCAGAGTTCTTGCGCTCTGTGAAAGGCCTTCTGTTTTCAGATGGCATTGAAAGTTTACCGTCTTTCCAGACAAAAGGAAGAGAGCTCGTTGCCAGCGGATGAGTAATGGGCATGGCCTCCACACAATACCTCCTATCCAGCCCTAAATCTACATGGTGTTCTTAGGCTTCCCGGCTTCTCCAAAGCAACCTTTGTCTCTGCTCTGGGAGACCAAAACTGCTCGTTGGGCAAGTGGGGATGCAGCCAAGAGGGGAAGGCTCAGTGACAACAGTTGCTCAGTGCTCACTGCCCAGTATCTGCCTTCTTACTATGCTACTATAATAGTTGGAAACCCATCAACAATTGGGCATCTTCTATACAAATATGCTGCAGACCATCTGTATAGTTTTCAATTCCAGAAGATTCCAGTAACTCACTAAGTCCTAATACTTTTTTTCCCCTTTTTCTTGTTAATCTGATGGGCTGCCTTGAGATAAGTGATTAAAGCAAGAGCCTGCCATAATTACTTCAGAGCTAAAACTGCACAGAATTTGCCAATTCCTCTATTTATTTTCTTACAAGAAACTTGAAGCAGGCATTTTCCACTGTTAATAATGTTTAGGTTCTATTAAGTCTTTTATTTTGTCAGGAAAAATAGTTTTATGAAAATGTTTGGTAATATATTCTTTCAAAATATTATAATAGACATTTCTAAAGTTTTTCCAGTGAATTTGTGCACTTGTTGGCGTTACAGAGACCAGTAGGTAATTTTTTTTCTTGTTTCTCTTATGCAGTTTTCTAGAGCTTGTCTGTCTGGAATTTATCTGTATGCATATATATAAATGTAGACTACATATGTGTGGGGCTTGTGTGTGTGAGCATGTCTTTCTGTCTACCTATCTAAAAGAACCTGCATTTCACATTCACATACTTTAAAGCACACTAAGAAGAGCTTTCTACGAATTAACTAAGCATTCATTAACTACACTTAATTCTGACTGTGTGCTCAGCTAAGAATTGTCAGTATTAGGTTCTTATTCTTTCATGCTAATTTTGTTGCACAGACACTGATTTATTGTTGTCAGGAAAATAGAAGCATAGACATAAGAGGCACTGGATTTCTTAAGGGTTGGTTGTGGCTGGCATCAGCAATTTACTGATTAACGTGTAGTAACCTGTAGTGCTGACAGTCCTAGGTACACAAGCAATGCATTAAGGTTATTAAGAAAACTATTTTCTAAATTACCTGAGTAGAGCTCTCAAAGTAACTAATTCTATTCTTTGGATTTTTTTTTTCTTTAGGAGTTTACTATTTAAAACAGCATTAAAATAATCTGGCTTCATTTCCTCTGCTGAAAGAGCAAGTCAGCTGAAACTTGGACTTCTTGCTGAAAGAGGGGAAAAAAAAAGAGGTAGTTTTTCTTTTAAAGAGCATGACCATACACATTCCGCTCTGGTGCTTTTAAAGGGGACTTCCCTGTTTTAAATGCCCTCAAGCACAGAAATACCAACACCTTCTAATTGTTTAATATATTACAGCCTAAAACATTTACAGAAGTGCTTTCCAAGTATTTCACTGTTCCAGGTGCTTGGTCCTGCACCTCCTAAAATAATAGGCTATTTCCCCTCAGTTTTCATGTGCTTGGTGCCACAATGAGACATATGCTCTGTATCAAGGAAAGGGGAAGTGAGGGAAGTAAGTGGGACTGCCTGACAGTGGTGCTTGCACTTGAGGCATACACAGACTTCTCTGTCTTGCATCACACAGCTTGTAAAGAATGAGAAAATAACATGGATTGTACTTGGACTGCAAGATCCAAGGAGAAAAATATCATATTGTTAAGCATTTGAATGTCACTCTGCACAAAGATCCCCTATCACTGTGTCCTCTGATCAGCATCACAAAAAGAATAGTAATTCTAGTAATCAGCAGTGCTGAACATACATCAGCCCATGATGCAGCCATCCTGCAGCCATCTTAAAGCCATGCTCCAAACTGTGTTCGTTGTTGTGTGGAGTTGACATGAAACCAAAGTCTGTCATATGCAACCATGCTTCAGAATGAGGAAAAAGAATTATTGTGAAAAACACATGACACTTTATTTTGATGCAGGGAATGCAAAGTTAGGCACAACAATTTACTTGGCCTATGCTTAACTGACTTATTTTTCAACTTGTTTACTCAAAACGAATTGAGTCTTTTCCCCACCTGAGAAACAAATTTGCTTACATAGAGCACTTGGGGCTCCCTAGGCTTCTGTGAGACTCTACCTTGGCATATCAGGATCAGAGCTACTCTGTCAATGTTATTGTCACGTCGGACCTCTGCTAAGAGTCTCAGATGCTGCCTGCTCGCAAGCTGTGCAGCTCAGCCATCCATGTGCAATGAGGATCATAGAATCATAGAACATGCCTAGTTGGAAGAGACTGTCCAGGATCATCGAGTCCAACTCCTGTCCCTGTGCTCAGGAGTCTCACCCATGTGCCTGGGTACATGGATGGGTAACCTGAGCAGGCTGTGATTCAGTGCATGGGCACTGAGTGAAACTAGGCACTTAAAGGGACTTTGTCTGCAAATACCTGTTAAAAAATTCTCTCTCTTGCAAATCCTCCCTACTATGCAAATGCAAGTGGATGTAGATTGTTTAAAGAGTTGGGGTTTCAAGACCTTCCCCTACTAAGTCCCTGTTAGGGAGCAGCAGCTGGACACAGTTTCCAGCAAGGACCTGGAGGGAGGGTGGCTCTGGTTGGCTCGAGAGAGGAGATAATGGGAAGTTAAACAATTCTGCGAGAGTTGAGGACTGAATCTTTCCGTGGCTGCAGTTTCAATCACGCACTTCCCTGCCAAGTTGCCTGCTGCCCCTTTGAACCCACGTCTCCCATGTGACAGAGCAGTGATCTGGCTGCTGAGCCACTAGACTAATATTGTTCTTTTAATCTCACAAAAATGTGTTATAAAAGAGTTTGATTCACATGAGAAATTAAGTATAAGATCTGTCCTCATAAAGACATTATACCATGAATGCTCTCTTTCTGCTGGCTGCAAGAATAGGTGGCTCAAGGGTGAAAGGGTAGCATTTACATTTAAATACACCTATTGGAATCACACAAACAGCAGGCTAAAACTACTGCTCCCTCTCTGAATGCTTTGAGAGTTTGCTGCTTTTTTTACACAGCAGAAACTTTTTTTTACCTTTTTTTTTTTTACATAATCAAAAATGGGAAATGAGATCCTTAAGATCCTGTAAAATGAAACAAAGAAGGTCTTTGTGCCAGCAGGATAAATGGATGAACCTTTTCAAACTAATTATTTTACTTTTAATCTGTATGTGCCACTCAGGAGGCAAAATCCAGATTTGAACTGGAGCTCTCTCTGCTCTTACACTAACTGGTAGTGCTGGCTGGGTGTGATGCTGTTTACATTTTCCAGAGATAGTGAAATGTACTTTTTTTGTGTGTGTGTCTGCCAAACCCAGATTTACCCCATGATAAAACAGAAAGCTCCTTACCACCTGGAGAAAACAGAAACTGAAACAGGGTGGAAGAGCACTTGGTGCCAGGGTGGCCTGGCAGCCAGGGTGCAAGCTCCGTGAAACCCTTGAAATGCACCCACTTGACCCAGGCCAGGGCGTCTTTCCTGTCCTCTCTGCCTTCTTCTTTCCCTCTGTGCAGTGACAGAGGTGTATGGGCTGGAGTTGCAAAAACTCTGAGGTTGTGAGGTTGCCTTTGCTCTTTGGGACCTCTGGTCACATTAAAAAGGGAAAAAAAAGAAAAAAAGAAAAAAAAGAGCTGTGTATTTTCCTAGAATTTTTCCTCACATTTTTTGATGACTCTTTTATTACGATTTTCCACCCCCAAACAAAGCCAAAACTAAACAGCATGAATAAATGCCTTAAAATTACAATGTAGTTGGAAATCAGAAATCAGGAGCTGCATTCTGAACAATTTTTGCACACACTCCTCAATTTGTATTAAATTACCACATAACACACAGCTAATAACACTAATCATTAAATAGGTTCCAGATGCCTCTGAACAGTGAAGAACTTAAAATCCAATGGCAGTTTCTTAACATCTAGTTAATATTTTTTCCTTTGAATATGTATGAAAAACCGCTAACTTAATGTATAACCTTGGATAGTGGTGTATCCCCAGGCATTTTCTATAAATTTAATGGAATGATACAGACTTCAGAATCTCTTCTAAGTGGAGTGAAATCATCATATATTCAAAATGCATGCAAAGAAAGAAGAAGCAGAGGAGTCCATATCTCCATGTTCAGTGGCTGCCTATGGGTCTGTTTTTAAGAGTATATCTAATTGTATTTTGTTTGGGCTTTTGATAGATTGGGCCTTTACAACGTTGTGTGGCTGTATAAAACAGAACAACATGTCCCTTAGTCTTCCTAGTCTAGTGTGTCTTAGTCTTCCTATATGACTTCCTAGCTTTTATGTTATGAGAAATGCTGAAAAATTTTTTGCTGTGTACTTCCTTCATTTTTTTTCATAATTTTATGTCATCTATGCACCAGTCATCTCTTTTCCAAACCGAGGAATCCTCTGCAACCTAAAGTCTCCATGTAGAGAAGCTTTTCTAGATGTCAGATAATTCTTGTTGCACCCTGATGTAGCTCTTCTCCTTCAGCTGTGCCCTTGCAGAGGTGAGGAGATCAGAGGTGTACTCAGCTTTCACCATGAACTTATGAAGTGGCAGAATGACATCCGCTGCATTCCTTCCAAAGGACTCCTGAAATCCTGTGTGCTGTCTGACTGCTACTGAGCATTAGGATGTTTTCATGGAGTTTAAAGGTCCATTGTAAGAAGGAGTTATTCTCCTGGCCCATGGATACATAGGGCCACATTACCTGAATTCAAAGGGTTTGTGGAACAGTTTAGACAACCTAAATTGCATGCCTGTGTTTTGATCCTATAGTGCAATGACTGTGTCTCAGTGATCCTGAGTCCCTTCCAGCCAGCCAATGGTCAATATTATGGACCTCAGCCCACTGAGAATTTAGGTAAAAATTGTCTTCTGAGAAATAAAACATCAAGTCATCAAGTAAAACCCAATTTTATAAAGTGAAGGGGATGGTAGGTGTTCCAAGGCTCTGCTTCCTGGCCTCAGTTTCTAATTTTCAATAATACTGTAACATAAAATATCAAGTCATTCCCAAGTGAAAGAACCAGAATCTACTGCCACTATCTGATAGGTAAGCCATCTCGTTTCCCTGGTAGATACTGAAATGTTTCTGGGGAAATGTCATGGGAAGTTCTAGGTCAAAGAAAGAAGCCTGTAGTTGCTTTTGGCTTCTCATATCATTAGACTATGTGGGCACAAGATGGTCCAAGTTGCTGTTTGAGGTTAGAATCAGACACCTCCAGCACAATTCAGGTAATGTTATTGGATACGGGCCAATAAGTTTATGCTAAAAGTTTAGTATTATTAAGTTACGTCAGGCATAGCTCAACTACAATCAAATACTCATTTCCTAGCTTGAGGCTCTCATTTCACACACTGAATGAATAAAATATAGCCTGACTAAACAAAAGGTTGTGAAACAAGTGCAAGCTCCACTTAGAGGTTAACAACCTGATTTCTCTCTCATACCAGTTTTACGGTCATTTAACTCCATTGACTTTGGTGGAATGAGTTCTGATTTACAACATTGCTTCAGAGCAGGTTTAAAGCTATGTTATACAATGGCAAAGCTGGTGCCAGGTCTTCGGGAGCAAAGTGTGTTTGCGTTGTGCATGCCACGGTACTATCAGTTCTGAGACCTTAACGAAAATGTTTATCCATAGAGATCCATAGAGAACATATTTTCAAGAAATTATTTAGGTTTCTCACTCGTTGCCTTACTTTTATGACTTAAGATCAGTTATGCAGGTTTTTTTTTCAGTGGCTTGTCATTTACCAAGGAAATTCTGGGGTTAGAGGTTTACAGAGACCATATTTGCATGTATTTTTGGTTGGAACAGACACCCTCAACTTGAAATTATATCTCAAAAATGCTGTCAAATTTAAAAACAAAAACCCAACAACAAAACAGACAGAATTAGTTATTTTAGAAAGTACTTGGAAGTTAGTTTATATTCTCCCATATGATTTTAAGTTTGCACACAATAGTCTACCATTTCTTCACAGTTTGACATGCACCGCCATAGGAGGTCTCCTGTGCTGCTTCTTACTTCATACTGACTTTCTAGCATAAAGCAGATAGGAGAAAACATCTGAGGGAATGTATCTGAGCAAGGAATTAGGATCTGATGACGCAAAACACTTTTGCTGTGGGAAAGCTAAGCAAGCCAAACATGATAGACTTGCAATCCACTTCACTGCTAGGTAGATACAACTATGCTTGCTGGAGCTCCCCTTTAGGGACTTCAGCTTATGTGCACTGAGTATATGAAAAAGCACATGTACTTTTGATGTCTCCCTGGTCTATCTCTTAGATTGCCAGAGCTCACCTTTCACAGTCCTTAGCAACTGGTCTCTCACTGGAAAGCTGTAAAGGATCTTATCTTCTTTGTGAGCCAGCCCTTATTTTCTTATCCAGTGCAATGGCCATGTTCTTTGGAGAAGAAATCAACTAGCCTTCTCCCTTCTCTTTCCCCATGAAATAATGTGAAGTGGGGCAGAACCATCAGGAGTGCAGTGCAGAGGTGAAAAGAAAGATTTTTTTGTCAAGATGTCATTGTTTCTCAGTTCCCAGCAGCAGAAACTAATGATCTTTCGAGAACACATAGGTTAGCTGAGCCCAAGACTCACATTCATGTTGTGATGATTTAATATTGTGTTATGAGTATTTCTGGCAGGGATAATGTTCTGCAACATCATATTAAGGATAATAACAAATAAACCCATGCTCCCTTTTCTCCTTAGAAAATTATGTCCACCGTGATTTCTTATCCAATGGATCTTGGGGGCTTCAAGGCCTTTACATATGTCAGAATTAGTGCAAGATAGTCTTTGCTGAAGGAGCTAGGTGGCTGTAGTGCCACTTCTCTACTTCTCTTCCTTTTCCCCCAAAAAATCCTGAATTCAGGGAGGGGATAGACATTTTTTCTTATGTGCCTGGCTTGCTGGGAGAGAGCCACTATAGTTGCGGTCTATTTGCTGTGCTGCCTGAGTGTGAAAGCAGGCATGGAGAGTTGATTCTCTCTGAATTCTGTGGGATCTGGAGCAGATCCATGAAGAATGCTACTGTTTTCAGCACTTCCCTTGCTCTGCCTGAGACCAGGCACACTCAGATATGAATGTTGTTGCAGCTGCCACATACTACATATAAGCCACATGTTGATGATTATTGCTTTAAATGAGAAGGTCTTTGTTTAAAATACTTGTTTTATTCCAGCTAGAACCTTCCATTTTTTCTATGATACTTAAAGTAAGGGTTTCTGTTTTTAATGTTTTTAACAATGTACCTGGAATTGGCATAATTTCACAGTTTATATTTATAAAAAAGACTATCCAGATATATGTTTATTGTGCAGACAGTTTTATTGTAACATAGAACCAGCCTTAATTAATTGAAACAAATTGACCTATTCATTCTTCAATCATTTGTATCATTTTATGTTGTGGTTTGTTTATTACTTCTAGGTCTGCTTCAGTCCACTCCCCAAATAGCAGTGATTTTCTTTAAAATATAATGAATATTTAAAATATAATGAACTGTGTTGCATTTATGAGAGCTGCATGGTCAAATTATGTTACTCCTGTCACCCTGATGAATGTCATGTTGCACTGCCAATGTTCAGACTGAGAACTGGTTGCTGGCTTTGGCAAGACGGGAAAGGGAAAGGGAAAGGGAAAGGGAAAGGGAAAGGGAAAGGGAAAGGAAAGGAAAGGAAAGGAAAGGAAAGGAAAGGAAAGGAAGACCTGGACACTGACTACATCTAAACTATTAAATAAAATTACTCAGAGACTTTTCCTGGAGGCCAACTGGCATGAAAGAGCTTGCATTCATGCAACTAAACTCTCTTACCCTCCAAATCACAGTGGCCACATCCAAAATACCTGTTAGATATGGTCCCTGACCCAGGTTAATACACAAGCTGTGTTTTGGCATTGTCTGGAAGGACACAAGCAGGCTTGGGCCAAGACTACACCAGGGACCCATTTAGTAGTATGGGCAGTTTCAGGCCCATGCCTTGTTGATCCTGTTTAGTTTATTTAGTGTCAGAGTGAAACCTCAGTAACACTGCCAGGAGTCAACAGAAAACTCCTATTGGCCTCAGTGACCAGAAGTCCTTGAGAAGTATAATCATTAGTTTGTTCAACTCCCTCACATTTTGATTCTTATTTTTTTCTCATTCTGTTTTTTTTACCAAATGAGTACTGAAAATAACATTTTTTAAACCTCAAAGATATATAAAATTGGGTTGTTGCCTGCTTGAAACTTCTTGTTAGTTTTGAACTACTGAGAATTTTATCACACAACTGAGGTTCTGGAAAAGCCAGCTTCAGGTCTTTTCCATGATGGAGGATTTCCTACGGCTTTGATCAAGGAACTAAGATCTTCTGTGACTCAGCACCCTATCTGGATAAAAGGGTAAAAAGCTGCAAGGTGCTGAGATACAAACACACCAGGAGCTCGAAGTCACATAAGTACGCTAAACTGATGTGAACATTAAAGTCTCTTTGATTTCTCTGGTAACTTTTTTCACATCTTATTTTAAACCTTGCAAAACTGACACAAATCTGTTCATCCCTATATCAAGGTGTTTTCTCAGTCAGAGCACTAGGGATGGGTTTGGATAAGCCTGAAGCATCCTATAAGGTGAGATTGTTTGAGGAGCTGGTGCTCTGTGTTTCTCGGGCTAACTGCACCTGGTACCCACCCCAGTTAACCCATGTAACACTGTCCTTCACAGTACTATGTTATACTTCTGCCTGCAGCAATATAAATAAGAATCAGACAATTCATGCTATAATCTTTTTCTCTATTCAAAAGATAAATGGCAGTGAAGGCCAGTGAAGGTTTAAAAAGCTCATCATACAAAATGATTATATTAGGCCATGCAGTATTATTGAGATTACAGAAAACTACCTACATGTCTTGAATTAAACCATGATTTTCCAATAATCTCAGCAGCAGAATTTGAACATTTTAATCATTGTGTTATCAGTTTGGTAGGTAACTACTATACTGAATTGCTGCTCAAAATGAAAACCTGTATTGTTTTATCCAGAAGGTTTCTGGTTTCTAGAACTAGCCTTTACTTTTCTTAGAGCTCAGACATACGATTGAATTACTGAAGCTGATAAATACTGATTTCAACAACATTAAAGCTAACACATTTTTTGTCTCAGGTCTACTACAGTCTAAGAGTGTGCTGTTAATTAATGCGGTCATTTGATGTGCAGCACCTTGCTGGACTATGAGAACTTGATTGTGCGCTTTCACCCGCTGTTCCTTTTAGGTTAAAAAGACTCTTTGTTTCTTAATTGACCCATTCATGGATCAGTCTCATAAAAGAGGCTATGGAGCCCAACATGTACATAGTCATACCTGGCTTAGGCTGTGTGAGTCTTATTTAACGAAAATTATATGAACAAAAGAATAGAATTGTTGTCCGGAATGATATACATAGAAATTGATAACTTTTTTTCTGAGATGGACTTTGAAAAGCAGGAAGTATGCCAAAGCAGAAAAGGAATATTTGACCTAATCTACCTTTGTCTCCCTTTCCCTTCCCCTTCCATGGTGCCCCTCAAGCCTGAAACACTCTCTCATGGCAGTGGCTCTACTCAGACTAATTGAGACCACTGCATCAGTTAAGGTTTGCAAGGCCATCATCTGTTTATTTTTGCCGTCTGATCTTGAGAGAAGCTGAAGAGGGCTTGCATCTCCCTCCCACTGATAACGGTGATGTTGAAAGTGCTTAGTGCATTCCAGGCCAAAGCCTTGAAGGCTGCGGGTTAGAGAGCTGCTAACGCTCCCCTGGAAGTACATGCAGATTCCTTTGGTCTTCACTGGGGAAAGGCCTGTCTCTCTGTTAAAAAAAAAACAAACAAAACTAAAGAAAACAACACAAAAAACCCCAACATGCAAAACCCCAACACAATAGTTGTAGTGGCCCAAATAAAACATAAAAAACCAATCTGAGCCCAAGCACTCAGTTTGGGAATCCTCTGGAATTAGACAGAGGCTTGAAGCTTGACCCAGGGAGGAGTATCTCCATGGCAGAAGGGTGCAGGCTCTGCCCATGTGTGAGTGGCCTGTGGTTTGTGAGTAAGAAGCCCAGTAGTATCCCCTGCCTGCTGACAGAGGGTATCACCACAGTCTCGGTACTTATTCACACTGCATAGGCTCAGAGCTGTGCTATGCAGCCATCACCCCGGGTTTCATCTCAGGCTCGTTTTGAACCTCTTTAGCTTTTTTAAAGCTGGATCTTTTCAGCTTATATTCTCTCTAACAATTCTCTTTTTTTTTTTTTTTCTCTCTACTTCCACAAATGAACATACTTTGTCAAACTCCCCACTCCACCATCTATCCACCCCATATGTTTGTATTTTCCTATTGCTGAGGCACATTGTGCTGACCTGCCTGGACAGAGCTCCTTTATCACAGAGATAAACATGATGTCCCCCTCACATAGAGTTTCTATCATGTGTGACCTTTCATCTTGAACTGCAATGACCTTTTTTTTATTAATGCTGTACTGTGCTGCTTGCAGAAGCCAAGAAAGAAAATCTTTTGTTTCTAGATAGAATACTGCTAAAGGACATGATACGGTCTTGTTTTTAATCCAGCTAATTAAAATCTGCATGTGCAGTGTAACTGAGAACGCAGCCTTCGCCCACCACTTTCCCACAGGCAGGGAATAAAGGCCTTTAGTGCAGCAGCAGCTAGCCACCCTTGGATAACAGAGAACAGAGCCCACAATTCATCCCAGCTTTCCTTATCATATTTGTGAAGGGCTTTCCCTTCCCTTCCTCCTTCCCTCCCCCTTTCTCTCCATGGAATCACTTACTGTAGCTATGTGCCTCTATACATCATTTCAGAATGTAATCAAGTTAAAAATATGTTAGCTCTCATTTATCTATGATCCAGTGTGCTCTGAATATAATTCATTTCCAGTAAGAAAAAGAAGAGAGAGAGAAAAACAGAAAGAAAAACAGAGAAAGAGAAAGAAAAAGGAAAAGAACAAAACAAAAAGACAGAAAAAGTGTGTATTTCTAATAAAATGTCAAACTTATTTATGTTAAAACTTTTCTGCCAAGAACTAATTGAATAACCCAGTTTCGCAGTTCACACTTTCATACGTTCATTATGTAGGCTTTTTTGGATTTGCTGGATGGTTGTGGTTATTACTAAGGCTGCCTTTTGTGTGTGTGTGTTGGGGAGAGGGTGCCATGGAAAATTTTTTGTGAAACATTTCCGTGGTTAGTTTTTCACTTGTTGCTTTTTGTTGGGTAACTGCAGTGGGGGAGGGAGGAGGGGAAGGAGGGCAGCCGGGTAGGAAGAAGCAGTGAGGGCAGAATGAGAAACACTAAAATTGAGCCTCCACCTGTTTTCTCTTTCTTCAAGTCATCTTTTATATGATGATGAGGTCAACAGGGAGCATAAGAATGTGGCAGGAGATCCAAAACTTGGAAGGAGATTGTACAACACGAGTAGAAAATACATTTCAGTGCCTGTAAAGAAGCCCTCCCCCCCAGTTCCCTCAGTAAAGCACACAAACAGGCTTTCTGTGGGCATTCCCTGGTAACCCTCACAAAGAGCTGTTCAAACAGTCCTGTCTTCGGCTGAACACCATCCATGGGCTACTGAGGAAAACTGAATTTTGTGTGTTAACTTCCCTAACTCAAATTCAGCTAAGCATACTTACAATAATTAAAGGAAGGGATTTTGAGTGCTAAATAAATATGCAGCATCTTGGGAAATTATCTAGTACTTTATTTGTTTGTAATGAATTATTCATATATATGTTACACTCAGGGAATGATTAAAGAGATATGAAAAGGTGGTGTTTTGAGATCTAATAAAATTTATTAGGTGACATGGTCTAACTAAAGCACATAACATCACCCAATTTTAATACCAAAATATTTTGGGAACAGAGAACAGAACAGTATCAGCAGTACTGTGCTGCCTATATATTAAAAGCTGTTACTTTAATCAAGTACAATGGTGCTTTTCATCAGAACTTGGTTATCTTATGCTGACCTCTATAAGCATGAATAAAGAGATCTGTACCTTCTTCTGCTTTTAGAGCCTATGGAAAGATAACATTAAATAAGAAATAGCTATTAGTATACTTACAAAACTCTGATATATTATATTTATATAACACATCATGAAATGCAGCAAGCATAAATTTTTATGTACTCTGTAATTAGTGTCTAATCAGTAGAAAAGTTATAGCTAAGAAGACATTTATCTGTATTTTACCAATATAAGATTTTCTTTATTTCATATTTTGAGAAATACATTCAAGAATTCCTCTTTGATAGTGACATCTGCTGACACAGGAAAAAGGTTGTTAATATCAAGTCACATATTTTCTATAAAATGAATATTTGCATATTACATAAGCAATATAAGATTTATGAAGCTTTGTGTATTCCTTTGAAGTGTGCTAGTTCCAATAAATATGGCAATTTTTTATTGTTATTTAGCAGCTTTCCTTAAGCATTAAAAATAGTTTGTATTTTGGGGACATGTAATTTTTATGGGCAGGTGGGAGGTTAAATAATGTCCTGTAATTCCATTTAACTAATAACATAAATTAGGGTGGTGATCATTATTTTTGTCACTAAGAACTGCGGTTGTAGAGCCCTTCTTAGGCAGAGGGCACATAACAGAGAGCTGAAAATCTACCACATTGCTATGTTAGTCACACATGACAAGCAGCATGGCATAAAAATTCCCTCTCAAAGTTATTGAATGATACTGAACATCAGGACATGCTAAAAGTCAGGCTTAATAATGGGGCACAAGTCTCAGATCCCCACAGTGAATGTTAAACATGTTGGAAATCAGGGTGCCTTTACTAAGTCCCTAAACCATTTTATGCACTCAAAACTGCATCCAAAAAGTTTAGCTTATGATAGGACCCAAAAGTGCTTAGGAGGTTGTTCTCAATACACTTAATGAAAAGGGGATCATAGTGACATTCTTCAGTCTCACACATGGGACCTGAACCTGCACATACGATGTTTTGGTTCATCTGTGTCATTGGCAATCATTTACAGGGATTCCTCACTGGTGAAACCATGGTAAACAAGACTGTGATGAGGGCATACCTGAATTTTTGTATCGAATGATTGTCAAAGTTCTCAATTTCCATTTCAAAAGTTTATTTCAAATTTTCATAGTTCATATCTCTACTTTTCATGTCACTATTAATCTTCTGCACAGCAGATATATACTGATTTGCCAGAATTAAGAGCAAATTCTACATTAAGAGAAAGGTAAGAAAACTCAAGAAGCTACTATGTCATATATGACAGTTATTTTAAAATGTCCAGCTATGGCTGCAGAAAGATCCCTTTAAGAAGACAATTCTTCTTTCCTATTCTAACCTCATATTAAAGCAAGTTCTTAAATCAACACCAAAAGAAGTGAAAAGAATAATTGTGATTAAATTTCTTTTGACACTGCAAATTCCTCTCACAATCCAATTCTCAGATTTCACTGCATCCTTTCCAAACAAAAGCCATCTAGCCCAATTTTGCAAGAATATTTTATAAGGCTTTGAAACGAAGAGCTGGTTAATTTTGCCCTTTCTGCAAACGATGAAGAACACGGCAGTAATGCTTCATCCAAACTGATGGTTCAGGGGACAGTAGGAGGCAGCTGCTGAAATGCAAACAGAAACCAGTCACCCTCTCTCTTACTGTTAAAAAAAAACCAAACCAAAACCAAACAAAACAATAATATGATTAGAAATTACTTTCCTTACCCTCAGAGTAGAGGAAGAGTGTGACAGCTCATCTGTTCTTGCAAAATAACTAGGCAAGTTTATTACTGGTGGTAAATGGTAAATGGTACATGGTGTAGCCACATAGGTCTGGAGACAGAAGAGTGACACTGACCAAATAATCATGCCAGAGTCAGGTTCTACATACGGAGAATAATTCTGTATGAATAAAAACCAATTTGGGAGCTTGGGGTTTAGCCTACTGCTAGCATAGTAGTAACAATAATCCCAACAAGTAATGGGAACACAGTGACAGCACTTGCAAGTTATAAATAATTAGTTATCAGCAATAGGAAGCCTGTGGTAGCAGTGGGAGAACAGGTCTTGTTGCCCTGTAGGTGTCTGGCAAATGGATCGTGGTGGGAACACTATTGTGTCTCCTCCCCGCAGCAGGCTGAGTGCAAGGTGTAAACTACTGAAACTGAACAAGGGTAATTGCTTGTTCATGGCAATGTAAAACATTCTCTCATTTATCCTCGGTCAGTCAGTAAGGTCCCAGTTTCTCTCTGGGACATGGCTGTGTCCAGAAGGAGCAGGGTGAGCTCCATTCAGTTCAGCATAAAATTGAAAATGCAAGTGCTTCTGAACACTTCTTCTCTGTCTGTATTAAGCCTTAAATCCCTTAAAAAACCCCCCACCCTGAAATCTGTTTTTCCAAATTCAAGCCTGATGCAGTTGCCACTCACATTGGTTGGATCAGCATGACTACCTACACCAATACCCAGTTTTTCAGCTTACCCTGCAAGAACTAAGTCCTGGACTATAACTTTCACTAATGTCAGGAAGACAGTTTGGGCATGTAGAGTATCCAAAATTTAATTTTCTGAAATTATGCCTACTAGAATCTAGCCATGTTCAGTCCTCTCAATCTGTTCACTGTCTATGAGGATGGCAGTATTATTACACTTAACATCAATGCATTAATCCAAAGAAAAGCAAAATATTATGTTTTGCACATTTTCTGGTACCAAGGGATTATGATTTACTGCTGTTGTTATTTAGAAATACATACATACACATATTTTTAATTCTTTTTAATTCTCTTAAAAGAAATGGGAGCTGGATTATATCTGAGCAAGGTAGCTAAAAAATTATTAAAAGCCCTTTTGCTGCCAATACGCTTTTTGGGTTCCAAAGAGCTGAAATGGGATAGACGCATCTCTGACAGCTTTAACATCTTGGGAAAAAATGGAACATCTCTGAAAGTCTCAGTTCAAACTGTAGCCAGCATCTGGTCTGGCATAAATTGTTTTCCAGAGATAAACGTGAGTGCTTAGAAGGAAATACTCCTGAACACATGTAAGTTGTTGAAGTTTACTTCTAATGACATCTTTGGGAAACACACCAAAACCACAGGTACAAGGCATGCATAAAGCCTACAAGCCCTTTACCAGGTGGAAGAGCCATTCTTTGACAGCTCAGGATGAGATGAAACAAAAAAAGACTGCTCGAAAAAGCATACATATACACTCCCTGAATGAAGTCAACTAGAAGGTCAAGAGAATAATCTGAGTGATAAGCAAGGAGTGAGGCACACCCTAAAAGTTGTTTTTCAGATGTGCTTCTTGCCAATCAGCTTCCTGTTTTGACAAAACATCATTTCAACCTTATTTTTTGCACCTGTAAACTAGTTACCTGGATTAGCCTAGTACTTAACATTTGCTCCAGCACTTGGCTCTTTTCCATACCCTGGTAGTTTGTGCTGGTATCTAACCTTGATTCTTAGGCTGCTGTGCGCTTTGCTTATGCATTATAACATTCACATTCCTATTTCCATGGCTTTGCTTCCAGAAATCTATCATCAAACCTCTTAATCATTTTTTGTTTCATCATCTGCCATTTTTTCTTCTGTAAAATGATACCTGTCATGTCTCGACACTCAGTAACCATTCTTTATGTAAACCTGCAAATTCTGCTCAAACCTGCAAATTCTGCTCAAAATTCTTTGAGCTCTGTTTAATCCCTTTCTCTGAATTAGCTACTTTTCTTTTAATTTCTAGTAATAGTATTTTCTTCAGATAGTAGGATTTTTAATTTCTAACTTTGTTCTTTCTTGTATTTCAAAGTGCTCAAAACTTTCTGATCTTGCTTATTGCAGTCCTTGCCTTAGACCTGTTTTTTTCAGAGACTCAGCTTCTCACACCACATATTTTCTAAGAGTTTTTTCTTTCATTGATTAATATCCTGATAAATGGAGGTTGTGCCTCTTCCATGTGGATCTGGTAAGTAATCTTACAAAACTTACAGGGCATTTGAGTCACTTGTGAGTTTAGGATTTAATTTCTTTCTTCTTTTACCAACAGCCAAGATCATCATTGGTTTCCTTAGTGAAGATGAAAAGTATGAGCCATTCAAGCTAAACTGAGCTTCTGGAGGGACCATAGTCTGAAAAGCAGTAAATTTAGGAGGCAAATGTAAACTGTGTGTGTGATGAAACATAATACACTCCTGTGAAGTGTTTTAAAAAATTAGAAGTGCTAATTAATCATGCTTTGGACTTAGTACACAAGTTGACTTTTCAACTCTGACCTTGACTTAATTAGCAGGCAAAATACTATTGATTAAAATAATCTTTAATTTTTTTTAAAAAAATTATTTATATATTGTCTTGATGAAGATCATAACATTAATTTAAGCAGTTGTAAAACTATTCCTTCCATTTCTAAACACTTACTCCTGGAATGAATCCTGCTGAAGTCCCTGGGAGTAGGGGAGTAAACCACCTGGCCTGCAAGCTGGGGGAGTTGCTACTCTCATTCTTACCATAGCTCTGTCTTGCCTGGTATCCTGCTTTGTCTCTGTCAGGTTCATTATGAAAATAAATTATCCTGTGTCAGTATGTTGTTAGTAGATCTCAGTAATTCTTAGCAGATTACTGCGACACAGGTTTTCTCTGCAGAAATACTGCTGTTTAGACTCTGTGGCATACTGAACATCCAGCTGTTTTATTATTTTACTTTTAATGACCGTTTCAAAGCAATTCTCTGAATAACCAGTAGAGAGTTTTCTAAATAAAGGTATAGTGCTGGTTACCTCCAGTCTCTGGGAACAGTGGTTGTTTTCATGCAATCTAAAAGCTTATGTTTTTCACAACTTGCTTGCCTTGTGGGTCTGGTAATTTTTTGTTTTTTTGTTTTATGTATTGGCAATTCAAAATCTTGGATAACTGCTCCTATTTATTACAAAACTAACCAATCAATCAAACAAACAATAAAAAATAAACAAAACAAAAAACAAGAAAGTTTGAGATTAGTAATCCCCTGATGTTCTAAGCAAAGAAACTGATGCAGGAAAATAATCTAGCTCTCCATTAAAATGCCTCAGCTTTTCTAATTGCTTTCATTAGGCATTTCTGATCTAATGCAATGCTTGACTGTTTGAGATTTCTGATGGACTTACTGTTTTATTTATTTATTTGCTAGCTCTCAGCTTCTGATAACCCTTCCAATTCATGCCCCAGCTTCCTGTTTCTGATACGCAGAACACATGTCAGAACAACTGGCCTAACTAGAGATGAAAAACAGTGAGAGAAATGTCAGATGTAAAAAAGGAGAAGTACAAACACCAATTCAGTATGAGCTTTAGGATGTTAAAATTTAGATTCTAGAGATTCAGTTGTCATGTAAATGAATCTGAGATTTTTTTTGTTGTTGTTGCTAATATAAAATTATTTGGGTTGTAAAAGATTCAATGAATGCATGGCTGTTTCTCATTAGTGGTGGCTGTCACTAAAATGAATATGTTGCTGAGTGTTCAGTTTCTGGGAAACGTGGTTGAAACATGAGCAGCTCTCTCGACGCAGAGCTCCGAGTCAGATGTTTTCAGAGGGAATGTTCCCCATTAAGTAATGACAGAGAACCATACGGAACACATTACAAATCGAAATACTGATTGATGAAGTGCCTGTGGTCAGCTTTCTACAGAAATAAGAATTTTGAACGTATTATCACATCAGCATGGAACTGATCTCACGTACAATCACATTCTGTTTTCATTTCTTTTTAGCTTCACAGTCTCACATGTGCTGTTCCAGATCACGTTTATAGTGAGCAGAACCTCAAACCGAAGGAAATAGAGCATCAAGTTTGAGCTCTGATGTTTCATTGATTTAGCCCAGTTCACAGAAGCCAAATAAGTCTGAGTTTGTTCTCACAGCTGGTAAGCTATAAACTCTTTTTTCCCGTAGCAAACAGCTCTCCTATTTCCCAGGAGCTGGGAGAGGGGACTCTGAGATTGCTGGAATGTGCTCGTGTTGGGGATGGAGAAGTGGGGTCACCTCTTATGGCAGGGTGGGTCCTGTGCAGGTTTGAACTTATCAGGCTAAAAGCTCCACTTTGGCTTCCTAGAAGTAGAGGCTTTCCTTTTCCCACTTAGCTCATTTGCAGGGGTTCAGTGAAGAAAATCAACTGGTTCATGCTGACTTAAGGGTGAGATTGCTTGATTGTTTGCATTCAAGTTACTTGTTACTCTAGCATCAAGTTCAGGTTTGTTTCAGATACAGTGACCCCTTCTGTTTTACTAAGAATGAAAACAGGGCTGGTCATGCAAAATATGTATGGCTATTCACTGTGTACACAGATTGCAAGTGAACATATGTCTGAGTCACAGCACATTCAAAGAAAAATGTGTAGTCAAATGGTAAATTTAGAAAGTTAGGTCAAAGTATCTAGCTCTTTTTTTTGCCAATCATTTCTGAAATGGTGCTTCAGTAAAAGCCTGAGCAGGAATGGACTTAGACACGTATTTAGCACAGTGTTATGAACACTTGAGTATTTCTGTTTCTGAGATCCCAGCAGGAAATTATTACAGTGCTAAGGCACATCAGGTGTGAGAGCCAAGTCTTGCTTATGCCTTTGCTAATGAAAACTCACTCAAGTGAACAGAGTTGCTTGGTTTACATTAGCACAGCTGAGGCCACAGATTGGCCCAGGACCTAAAACTTTGAACATAAGGGGAAGTAAAATCAAATGTCTGCTAATGTCTGGAAATGTGAAGAGTGGACTGAGTTTACAATTAAAAACAAGGCGAGAGAAGTATCGGGCGTTCATATGAATCACATGTATAAATTTTAGGGTCTAATTTTTCATGATCATTGATTTCAGACAATCAGGATCTGATTACTCATAATTGTTAAGAATGCTGAATTCTTAGCTGAATTATCTTAAAACTAAGCCTTTGAGGCTCACAGTAAAAATCATAACAGTTTCCTAGGCTCCTTAAATACAAGTGGGGGTTTTTCTTTTCCAAAGAATTAGCCATGGCAAACTGTTTTCCAGAGATCTGATTTCTGCCCTTCAGACTTCTACAGATGTTCCTGAAAATGCAGAACAAATGTACCTTGCTGATAAGCAATTTGTTAGTTTTCATTTTGTGTTTATTCATGGCAGAGATCTGTATTGGTATCTATGCAAACAACAGTGTTTACATGCTTCATTAATTCAATGTATAAATAAATGTAGAATAAAATAAGGAAACATGTACAAACAATTGTTCAATTATATCACATTGTAAGCTATCTGTAACCTCCACAATTATTTCAGTGTTCTTCCTCTGTTATTTAATATAATGTAGATATTATACTGATAGTAGTGATCAGTAATTAGCTGCTATATTTCTGATATTTAAGTCATGAAATATTAAAATCTTTCTGATAGTGATGGTTAGTAATTAGCAACAGATATAGACTTTTAATGGAGCTTCATGGTAGGAGGAATGCTGAGAAAGCTGCAACCATCATTCAGATAATTTTCCTCATGTACAGTCCTCTGACCATGCAAGAAGACCCTAGAGTCATCATGGCTCTTCATACCTGAGTCATGAGGTCTGCTCTCAGAAAAGACTGTTGCAATTATAGGTTTGGTACAGTCCAGAAATGTAAGTTTGGGGTAAGATGGGACACAGATCAGGAAAGACTCAATGAGCCAGTATCTGGCATGAGCTTCAGGTCTCGTGTATCTCCGATAATTTTGAAGGATCAAATACTCCAGGTTCTTCACTGAAACTGCTCCCCCGGTCTAAGATGAGCAGTGGGAGTGATCCTTATCTGGAGAGCAGAGCAGCTCAGATAGGGAGAGGGAAATGCTGATGCGTTTTCTCAAATCTTGTGTGAACCTCCAGGAGAAATGTCAGTGTGGGACATTCCCACAGTTCACTGTTTGGCTTGGGATAGATGATTGAAGCTTTGGTGCCAGAAAGATTAGTGCTGGACTGGGTGCCTACTAGCATGGGCACACAACTACATTTTTGACAGGGTAGCAAGAAAGATAGGTTTTCTGACTTCTAGACTTGCTCTGCTATGGCATGAAGCAAGGCTGTGGTTCCCTGTTGCTCATTGCTGCTCCAAGCCAGGGCTAAACAGGCTTGCTGTCCTGTAAACCCCTGGCCATGCATTTGAGTTGCTCTTCTGAGCTGGAGCTAGCACTAATGTGAATGTGTGGTGAACAAGTTCAGAGCTGCAGAGAGAGATCAGTCAAGTCAGTTACCTGCAGGCTGAGGTCACCTCCTTACTTTGCAGCACTAGGTACCCTAAAACTGATAGGCCATGTCAATGAAGCTGATTCTCACGGATCAGATAAAATAAAGAAATTCCTCTTTTTCTATCCACTGAAAGTTTCTAAGCTTCCAGTGGGAGCTAAATCAGGGAATTAAGAATCTAGATATTATTAAATTTATCTTCTCCAGGACTCAGTTTGTTCTTGCATACATGAAGATAACAGCATAGTTTTGTCTCAGATAAAAATGCTCAGGCAGCATTATATACATTGCTATAGCTGTTGTTGCCATTTTTCACAAGTGTGGGTTATGGAGAGAGAAGACTTGCCAATATAATCAGTATTATTACATATTTCTTTTTCCTTTCATTATTGTATCTTCATAATGGCTTTGTTCGATTCCATTCCTTTAAGGAGGATTGCTTTATCTTCAAACTTGCCAATTCTTATACATTTCATCAGTCTTAAAAATAATATTTTCAAAATGATCAAGTAACTGAAGAACTCTCTTTCTCAGATGTGATCTGGTGCTTGCATGTGGGCCTGGAAATATTATTACCTGCCAAAATTGTAGTGAAACTGCTGTGATATAGACATCTAAGACTTCTGAGACTCTCGGTCTCCTATAGAAGATCTGGCACTGGTAAAACCATTTAGGTTACTGGTATGTGTTTTTATTGAAAAACATCCCAGTACAACCACATTTATAGATATGAAGACATCCTATATTGTTGCTTTCCTGTACTGCTATTTCCTTTCTAGACTGAAATAGATGATACTGCTAAGAGTACCAGTATAACTGCATCAATATTAAGTGCTATATTAACTATATCTGACATCTTGCTGAAAGTTGTGACATGGGCTCCTAAGTGCTAGTCTGTCTTAAAACCAAGATTTAAGGTCTAATTCCACAAAACTTCTTCACTCTCTTTTTAGGTTTGAGGCTTGTTATCTGACTCTCTTGAAAGTTTTTACAGTTAGGTCAATGCTGCCAAATCAGATCAGGATTCAGACTTCAGGTATGACTTTGGGTATTATTATTATTTCTGTCTTGGCATAATGATATGACAAGAATTAGGAACAGTGTGAATGAAGGGAGAGACTCAAAGCATTTGGAAGAGAACTAATTCTCAAGAGATGAGTCCATGCTAATGTTGTACTTCTTTCATAGGGTTTATTTTGAGCTTCCTTAGAATTTTAGAAGCAGTCATCTGAAAACTAAACAGCATAGCTGCCTAAAAAACAAACAAATGCTTTTAGATGTGGTGTGCAGCTCAGATTGGATATGAGTTCTAAGGATGTACAAAATTAAGTGGGCTTTATTTAGCAACAGAACAGTTACTGCACAGTGGTAGCACTACATGTGACTCACCCCCAGTGTTGCAACATCATTAATCAGAGAGATTGGACATAGAGATGACTTCTTGGCCTTGCTGAGAATACCAGTAAGATGTCTAACCACTGCCAGTCACGCTGTTTCTCAGCTTGTGTGTTAGTCATATACGGGCGGGGGGGCATAAAAATCAATTCTGTTGTTTCCTACTAAGTCGCACTGGGTAGCACCTAAGTATCACAGCTGCTGGATTTCAACAGGCCACTTTAGGACTCTTCCCATCAGAACACCACAGCTGGGTGATCAAATCTGGCCATCAGGAAGCAACTTGGGTCTACTGATTCAACATGAAAACTGGTTTGGAGTTGAGCTTCCCTACGACTGTCACAGTCATAGGTATTGTCCTGAAGTCCCTGTCTTATTAGAATATTTGTTATGTAATATTAATCATTACTCTTTTCAGAGTGCCTTGAAGTTTCTATCACCTTTTGCTTTTCTGGTATGATGAAGGACACCCACTCCCAAAAACTCACCTTCTTTTTCTGCCAGTCTCATGTGTATGATGCAAAACCCCCTTTGCCAGAAGGGCCAGCAGTTGCTGCAAAACCCATCATGCATTGTACAGTTTTGCAAAATCAGAGGTACAGAAAGAAACAATGAATTGTCTGATTACTGGAAGGTAGGTGAAGGTAGGAGTTCTTTCTCTTTCTCAGAGCCACTCAGCTCCCAAGAGAACTAAAACAAGAGAGCACTTCTAAGTCCCACTGCAAGAGCATGTTTTTCTGAAAATGCTCTCATTCTCTCTTGCTCTTGCATACTTTCAAGCATACATCTGACACAAATTAATCTGCAGGGTTTTTAGTCATTTCCCATCCGCTGCTGGGGCAAATTAGACTTGCTGATGTTGTTTTGTCCTAACCCTGAAGCAGCATGAAATGAATGGCCCGGAGAGAGTGAGCATGTTCTCCTTGGCTCTTCTAGAATGTACTCTCTGGTCCGTTCAACAGAAAAAAAAAGAGTTCAATTGGCCTGAAAGGCACTAGGAGATTGAAAACCCCTCTGTAGTACCTTAAAGAACCAAAATTACTTAATTAATGTGGAGGCCATTATGTACGGTTACCATATGAATGAGTAAGTGGACTGCCTGAGTTACAGAGCAGGAAAGAGGAGAGGATATCTGAGGTCAGCCTTGTCAGGGTAAAGGAATCTTAAACAATGAGGGCATTGGTTTAAGATTTGAGGAAGAATTTGAAAAAGAGCCCTGAGAGTGAAATTAAATGAAGCATGGGAGAGTATTAGTGGAGATTAGCGGTGCTGTGAAGGAACCCAGAGCAGACTGCCAATCGCCTCTGAGCACAGGCAGCTTTAACTGGTGGCTGCGGACAGGAATTAGACAGTACGCTGCTGGAGTCTGACTGAAAAGTATTTTCTTGAGCAACATTAGAGTTTCTCTTCCACACCCCCTCTCTTTCATTGACTTCCGAAAGTGAACATGCCCCTTTCAGCTTCATTTTTTTTTTCTGCCAGGCATACTTATGACAGAAGTAGAAAAAACAGAGTCAAGATTTTAAAAGCGCTCTGGCACTCTCAGTGTAAATGTGTGATTCACTTTGTAGCACAGGGTTGTCATCGCAAATATACTGCTTCAGCTGGGATGAGGACAAAGCCTAGTGAAACTAATGAAATTAATGGCTGTGTTTATAGCTGAAGTTGGTGAGGAAACTGATGAGATGCATGTGCTCACATATAGAGTAAAAGGGATGGGTATTGGTTTAGTGAAAACTAGATTATATTTCCGAAATGAGTGGTTACAGTAATCTAAGTTTTTTTAGAGTTCTTTAAGTATACTTCAAGAATTTTCTCTCTGGAGTTTATCATCTTAACCATAATTTCCAGAAAGCAGTACATTTGATAGAACAAGCTTTCATAGGATAAGAACCAGCTGAAGATAGTAATATTTTGCACGACTAAGTATTTCAAGTATTTATTTTTTTGGCTTTGGTTTTGTTTGCTGTGTCTTTGAAACAGTATTCACTTACGTGTTCTGGAGTAAATGTCCTGACTGCTGGATATCAGTTCCTAGCACTTTTCCTATTAGCTATAAACAGAATTCTTGCTAAAAGCATGGGGAGAGAAAGTGAAATCATCTCTCTGAATATACTTTTGTTGTGTGTAAGTTTTCCAGGAGACAATGGACTAGATCTTGAGTAATATTTGTAAAGCTATATCCAGAATCCCAAGGTGAGACATGCCAGAGTCTGTAGGAAGTCAGGGATCATATTTAGACCATGTCCTTCAGTTGTAATTAATGATCGTGACTGACTGTATAGATTGGTAGGGCCTAATGCCTTGGAGAATAGTCATTTAGTATTTTGGTGTTAAATGCTGTTGTACTGTGATACCAATAGCTAGTTGTATGAACATTATCTTAGGTATCCATCTTTGGAAAGCTGCATTGTATTCTTCTCTACATCTTTATTCCTAAAGACTGTAGGTAATCTTGTATTTATGGAGCCAAGCTTTTGTCAGTAATAACTAATGATAGGACAAGGGGCAATGGTTTTAAACTGGAGCATAGGAGGTTCCATGTAAATATCAGGAAAAACTTTTTCACTGTGAGAGTGACGGAGCACTGGAACAGGCTGCCCAGAGAGGTTGTGGAGTCTCCTTCACTGGAGACATTCAAAACCCGCCTGGATGCGTTCCTGTGTGATGTACTCTAGATGACCCTGCTCTGGCAGGGGGGGTGGACTAGATGATCTTTCATGGTCCCTTCCAACCCCTTAGATTCTGTGATTCTGTGATTCCCAACTCTAATTACTGGGGCTTAGCTTTCCAAAGCAGATCCTGCATGCTCCTGAGACGCCAAGGGAACCCATGAACCTGAACTGCTTCTGAGGAAGGGACCAAAATGCCCAAGTTGCCTTGTGAAGAGGCATACTTAAAACTTCAGTGGTTTATGTCCTTAAAATATTTAGGCCTTTCTGGGAAGGGGGGGGCGAGGGGGGGGCTGGGGTTGAGCCCTGCCTGTTAATAATTCTAATACTTTTCAAGTAACACCAAAACTGGAGTCTGGCTGGTGTGTTAGATTGGAGTGAATTAGTGGAATCCACACAAATGGTCCTTCATTGCTTGAACTACATTTCAGCAGCAGATTGGATAACATTTTCCAATGTTCCCTCTGCAGCAATTGTTTCATTCCTCTGCAAAAGAACAATTTAAGTAATTGAATTTTCCCTCAGGATAGGAAAAAATTACCCCCCTCCCAGCCCTTTCTTTTTTATTTTCCCTTCTATTAATTTAATTGAAACCAAAATTGTTCGAAATATTGAATACCATTGCAGGCCTCCCATTATTAAGGCTAGAGCTGTGTGAGAAATACTTTTCTAACCTGCAAAACTTTTGTGTTTTCCTAAACATTCCTGTTCTGCTCTGAGATAAAACCAACCCCCTTTAAAGGCAGGAGTACATGTGATTATGTTTATGGGTGTTAGCATTATAAGAGTGGTACGTAACCTCACCAGAAGTTTCAACTTCAAAATACTTCATTTTCTTTCCGCAACCAAAGAAAAGAAAAAGTTGCCAAAAAAGTGAATTGTTCTGTTATTTCATTCTCTACCCAGAGCTTCAGAAGGCTTACTAGCAGGGTGCTGCCTTTTGGCTGAGTGCTCTGCAGGTTAACATGAAGGCCAGTAGAAGTCTGAAATTAGTAGGAACCAACATGCAGCATGGCCCTGCAAGGATTTAGCCAGACTGCCTTCAAAGCATACCTTGCAGCCTGGCTGCACAAGAATTAAATTCCCTTTGTAAAGCAGTGTTGCTTTGGAAGGCCTGTGACTCACTTGTCACCAGTTCTATAGTTGTCCTGCAGGACTTCATGGGTAGTTTCCCAAGCTGGGCCTGACTAACATGTTCCACCTGGTCTAATGGGGTGTGTATAAACGGCTTAAGCTGGGCTTTGCAGTGAAGCAGAAGAGGAGGTGTATTCAGGCAGTTGGCTGCCAGCTCAGCTGGGAGGCAGAACTACCTGGTGTGCCACTGATGAGGCCAGTCCCTGATGGCACATGGATTTGGACACAGCAGAAACAGGTCAGGAAGCTCTCCAGGCAAAACCCCTGCCCAAACCTGGTGTGTGTTTCTGCTTTTTTTTTTCTTCACATAAAAAAGAAAATCACACAATATAAATGGAAAACAAAGATTAAGCTAGTTTGGGGGTTTTTTGGTGTTTTTTTGTTGTTTGTTGTTGTTTTTGTTTTGGGGGGTTTTTTTGCTTAACTCTAGAGCTAAAAAAGCCGACAGCGGAATTGCACACCCTCTAAACAGTCTGCACTGCTCCTGGTAACAGTAACGTATATGATGGTTCTGCTAATTCTGAATGGACTATGTAGTTACTCAACATATCTTCCTGCACTGCAGCACTGATTGCTCAACATATGGCCTAAATAGGGTTTGCAGCTGAGTGTGACTCTGTTAACGTAATGTATAATGACCAGATTTTGCCAAATATTCATCTAATCAGCACTGGAGGACGTGTTTAGTTAAGAATGCTTTTTCTACTAAACATATTGCAGTCAATATATTCCTGAACCATAAACTAACCCCATTTCTCCACTCCCATCTGAATAAAACACAGTAACATTTTATTGAAACATTCTTGTGTTACTTCAAACAGACTTTAACCCTGAGACTACTTCTTAATGAAATCTAATTACAGAAATTTTATTTAATTTTAAGAGGTTTTTCTCTGTCCTTGCCAGTTCATAGCAATTAGAAATCCTTTGCCTTAGAGCTCACACAGAAGAGGGACTTGCACTACTTAAAATTTTAAGTTGTTGTTTTCATGTGTGAACCACAAATATATTAGCTTTCAATGATTCACAAGTTAAGCTAATGAAAATAAAGACAGGGAGGCTGGTAGCTTCACACTTTCTAAGAGTTTGGGAAGGGTTTTTTTTTATTTAAAAGACCAGAAAAACAGCTGAAGTCTCAAGAAAAAATGAGTGATACATGAGATCAAAAGCTACATAGTTTTTTGGGTTTTGGTTTGTTTTTTAAAAAAAGGATTCTGAATAACTAATCCATTATTAAAATTCCTTTTAATGGCTGGTGCGCCTTCTAATTGGTTAAACTACTTAAGGAAGTATTTCAGTGCAATCATTAGCATAGAAAGCCTGATTGTTTATGCCTTTTGATCATCGATGCTATCAAGGAAAAAGTTGGATTTTAATATTCTTGAGAAGGATGAGTAGAGTTCTGACTGCCATCCAGGCTTCTTGGTTGTAACATTATATGTCTAAGATCCTTAAGTTGCATATAGATATCATCTTATTTCCTCTCATCAAATGTTTTCATAATAAATGCCCTTTTTGTACTATTTATTATATGCTATCCAGTGAGCTCCTGGGGAATCAAATAACTTAGAAGTAAGGGGGAGAGAACACATTCTCCTTTTTGTAGGCTGTATGGACTATATTGTGCCTTGGAGATAATTACTAGCTTTGGGATTTTTAATGAAGTATCTGACTTTCTGTGATTCAGTGTGAGTACCTGTAGAGGCTAAAGCATCTGCCATCTGCAATTCATCTGCTGTAATTAAACTGTCAGGGATATGTAGCCGTACCTTTTCTGGACTGAAACCAATGAGAGTTTCATACTAAAGAAATCCATTCCGGGTGCACACGTGGGCCTGAAATTTTGATCTAAAGAGAAACTGTACCAGTTGTACAGTCCTGCTGCCTTGGATGGTAGCCAACAGTAAATCTGACTTTAAAAATTCTGTCAAATCTAGCATCAAAACATTCTTTAAGTAGGTAGAGATGGGTATTTTACGTTAATCTTCTTGAGACTGAGGCTTGAAAGCAATTTTTTAAAATGCAGTTGTTACTGAGTTCAAAACTGTGTTTTGTGAATCATTAGCTCACATTGTGCTCATAGGTAGGCTCCATTACTTGGGCTGACTTTCAGAATGCTGATGAGAGCACACCCACATAAGCAGAGCTGAGTGAATAATGAAACAGCTAATAATTTGTCTGATATGCTTTGGTTAGGTTCAGGATGCTTGCAAGAAAATTGATTTGGGGGGGTTACACCGATGAGCAACTACCAAGTCCTGGAAATAAAAGCTGAGCTGTATAGCTGCTTTCTGCCTACACGTGTGCACATGCAGGTCTGGCACACAGGCTGGCGGATGCAAACGAAACCTTTGGTTCTGGAAATCCACATCTGTAGTTCTTCCCCTCCCCCAAACCCTGCTTTCTGCTGATACGTTTTCCAGTAAAACCCCAACCCTGTGAACATTTGCAGACACTAGTCATAAAAACAGGCCAGGCACAGCAACAGTTGAAGATTAATAAAAAAATATTAGCAGTCACAGAAAATAGGTGTTTTTTGGGTCTGTGTCATGTCCCATCCCCCTCTGCAAGCTGTTTGTTTAGGAGTGTTTCACCGGGAAGGAAAATAACGTAGTTATCATGACTGCTGTTACAGGTTACTGAATGTTTGGTTTAGGCAAAACTTACAAATTCAATTCCTTATTTCTGCTTACACAGTCTTTATAATGTCTTTTGGAGAATCATTTTTAAAAATGTCCTTGAATTGTCATAACTTAATTGCATTGAAAAGTTCAGACACAGACATTCAGTTCCCAGTCATGGCCATTGCAATTTAGAGCATAAAGGAGAAGGAACCCAAGGAGAGAGGCTGTGTCAGAATGAAAGGTGTGATGGCTGCCCACTCTCAGCTATTTAGTCAGAAGTCTTGTTTAACACTGTCCTGAGTTACAGGAATTCTGCATTTAGCAGCCTGTTGTCCCCTCCACCTATGCGGAAAGCTCCCACCAGCAGTCATGGGAAGGAGAGACAGTTTCATGAGGTGAGTGGGAGGTTATCCCTAATTATAAATGTATTAAACTGGCATTTGATTTCAAACCCTTCTGCTCACATGCATGAATCATTCAATATGCTACATGACTCTGACTTGTGAATTTATGTGGCGAGGAAGAAATTCCTATCTTGGGGAAGAGTCTATGGTATTAATTTGTATAAAGTTCCTGTGTTTATCAGAACAAAAGACAATGCTTAACTTGCTGACTGCTCAGGCCCCTTATTCTGTAATGTACAGAAAAAAGATACACCACACACCTAGCAGAGAGGAATTAAAATTGAGTATCTAAAGCGTTTGGGCAGGTCTCTGGACCCAGATGCACCAGTTACCATTAGTATAGGAATAAATCAGATTTCTAACATAGATGAGAAAATGTTAGAAATTTCTACTGCATTTTGAAAACAATTTGTGGGCCTGAAAATTTTCTTCTGGCTATACTAGCTCACCTAAAAAGTTCGTCTCTCACCATACAAACCTTGCATCAGAAATATAACAATTATCACTTATTTCCAAATTGTCCTTTCAGAGTGGACTATATGTCTCCATGTATTTCAGCAGTGGAAAGCCTCAGTTTTGAGAAGGATCTATGATTAACACTACTACAACTAAATCTCAACAGCTTTATGTGCAAGGAAACCCAAACACTGTTTTGAGTTTGCTCTTGATCCCTGTGCCTAAACTAAGGGCTAGTGTTAATCTAGATCCAGACTGAACATCTTTTTCTCACCCTCATCAATATATTCCAAATGGTAATATTCCTTTCTTGGGTAACATTATATATAACTTTCCTGTTCATTTATCGTTTCTCCCAAAAGTATAAGAGAAAGAAGCCCAGAGTTTATTCCGAAGAGCTCTGTTTATTTTCTACACACAGTCCAAAGCATTACAGCTTCAAATGTTAAAAATGGTTTGCCCTTTTTGTGGCTTGAGCTTAAAGAGCCTATACCTACCCAGTTTACTTATAAAAAAAACAGGCTGAGCTGCAGATGTGTTACTTAGAAGGAACATGATGGTCTGAAAAGGTGCAAAGTGTGTCCTGCTTCTTCTAAAGCAGCAGATCTGGTGTCTTAAAAGGCACCATGTAAATTTTGTGATTTTTGATAGGATTCTTTGTTTAGTTAAAGGACATGATTTAGCTAAATTGCAACTTTTCTGCCTGATAGACCTGCAGTTATCACACAAGAACTTCTGCCTAATGGCTATTTTAAGTAGGTGTTGAACAATATTGAGTATGTCTAGTACATTGTGTTCTTATTTTAGTGTTGGAGATTTCTATTTTTAAGGAATGATTAGACAGCGGTTACATTCTGTGCCATTATATTTATTACCACTTTAAAATTTTGACTTAATCAAATTTTTGTAGTCTCATGGGCATTATCATGGTGATTTATGCTGCTTTATATTCTGTAAGTAGTAACAGACACTGGTTACCATCTCCCTTTTGTGCTTGAGCACTTGATATGTGGTGTTTTTTTAGCTGGCTTGGTTCAAATATTTCTGCAGTTTTCTGATACTGGATTTAATGCCATCAGTGTTAGCACCTGACACTGTCATGATTTGCAAGGATCACTATCAAGGCTTAGAGTCCCTGGATATTTTGCTCTCGCAACTTTTTAGGACTTTTTTTGTAATATGGATCTTGGAAACTAGTATGGAACCACCAGCTACTTTTCAGACACTTTTGAGTGGTCCCAGAGATGAGCTGGCACAAGCAATCACACTGTGCAATAGAAAATCAGTCCAGAAGGTACATTTGACAAACTGGTATTTAAAAAAAAGTTCTCCTTTTCCCCTGTCCAGCTGCTTGTTCACATCTGTTTGGCTATGTCCTTGTAATTTAATGAATCTGATAGATTGAATGTTTGCAATTAACAATTTCACTCTGAATTTCCCAGTTCTTTACTTTCCCCACAAATTTCCAAGTAATTTAAAGAATTAGATTTACCACACTGTACTGTTCAGCAATCCAGGTTCACTAATCCTGAGCTGAAACATTTATGTCTTAGGAGGACTGTAACTGTTGAAAGTACACAATTAATCTTTTAGGTGAGCACTCTTATTTCATTCAGGATGAAGAGATTAAATTTGGGACTATATTTTGAGTTGTGTTTGAGGCACAAAAATTAACAGTGAAAGCTGTGAGTCTGGTTAATATTGTGATTTCTAAAGGGTCTGTATCAGGATCTTTTCAAACAGGTGACTTCTAAAATTATCACATTTGTGCCCCTTTTGTTATAGCTTTTCCATGTCTTGGAGTGTAATAAGAACAGGCTGACAGTTGCATTTCATTTTGCATTGCATTTCCATATCCCATAAAATCTGCCATTATCTGTGTCCTCTGAAAGATACATAGAAGAACCCCATGTCTCCTCTCCAGACTGTTTACGTACTTACAGATATGCTTCATCTAAAAATATTTTTTTACAGATTCAACCTATAAAACAGGATGAAGAAATTGCTACCCATAGAATAAATTCAGGCATGTACGTTGTATAATTAAATCCTAGAGTTCCAAATTACGTATTGTACTAATTACATATAAAGAAGCTAATTATATGGCTGGCGTTGCTTGTTGCTGCCTGTGCAAATGCACAAAGCATAGAAACCTCCTCTATCTATACCATGATTCTACAGCTATCAAGAGACTGACATCAAGCTATCAAGAGACTGCTATCTCATCAGCTATCAAGAGACTGACTATCAAGAGTGACAGAGCACTGGAACAGGCTGTCCAGAGAGGTTGTGGAGTCTCCTTCACTGGAGACATTCAAAACCCGCCTGGATGCGTTCCTGTGTGATGTACTGTAGGTGACCCTGCTCTGGCAGGGGGTTTGGACTAGATGATCCTTCGAGGTCCCTTCCAACCCCTAGAATTCTGTGATTCTGTGACATTTGATGATTCAAAAGCAACTTTTCCTAGAGTCAAAACAGGTCATTGGACTATCCTCAGATATGTAAGTTGTGGCTTTTTTATATCCTGACTCAACTAGGTTTCTGATTCGAGGTTCAGACTCACGACCTCCATTTGTTTTCCTGATTAGACCACGGAAGTTGCAAAACACTGGTGGGAAGTATACATAGGAGAACCACATTTTCCATGTCATTTTATTGCAGTCACTGAGATTGTCTTGGTACTAGTACATTTCATTAGATGTTTGGATAGTTCCTGTTACTAAAATAATGAAATGATATGAGGGGAACAAAGATTAAAATATTTTCAGTAGGGTATCTTGATGGAGATGAAAAAAATAATTTACACAACATTTCAGATGATAATTGTCCCTTTTATTTTCTAACCAGCACTCAGCCAGGTTACTGTCTGGATTTTGAATACCACAACACATAAAATGAGACAACAAACAACTGCAGGAAAGTCCAGATCGAAGAGCAAAAGCAAATGTATACCTTTATGTATACCTTTGCACATACTTCCTTGAACTGAACACCACAGAATCTAAACATCTTAATGTTATCTAAAACCACTCTGCCTTTCCAAATGTCACCTCAGAGCTGGAAACATTGCAAGGCGTCGAATTGTAGAAAATTCTTGCCTTGCACTGTCATTGCAGTCCAGTACTTCACAAATTTTGAGCATCTCTTGTTTATACTTAGCCTCATGGGGAATGAAACTCTAATACAATGCTTACCTCTATAGAGTAGAGGGCAGATCTAAAGAAAGGATAACTACAGTGAAGAATATATATTTTCTTCAAAAGAACAGTGGCAATTTTGGTGGAAACTAAGCAGCATGGGAAGAGGTAATAGGTTGGAGAGATGCACATAAAGGAGATCTCTAGTATTTGTTCAGCCTGTGTTCAAGTTAATCTCCCTAAGCAATGAAATACACTTATGTAAAATATGTGTGAGTATGGACTCACTATATAGTATATTTAGTACACTCAAGCTGTCATCCCTGTGTTCTGGCAACTGGTTTCAGACTCCTTTTAAAACTGAAGATTTGGGGCCTCAAGCCTACGACCCCACAGGAGAAAGCAGGATTACCTAAATGAAGTTTGAATAAATAATAAGTAAATGTTCTGAACTACAGCCCATCAATTATCCAACTCCTTTCTCCTAAAAATAGCCAGCATCATTGTGTTAGCATTAGAACATCCTTCTGTGATTGAAAACACTTGTAAGGTGGTGCCAGCATGTTGCTGTTTGCATCCAAACAATAATCAAGATCTCACACAGTGATGATTTGTTGTCAGCTATTTTTCCCGCACTAAACAAGTCTGACACTAGCAACCCACAACCTAATTATCTCAAGTATCTGGCATGGGAATCCACATTATAGCTATCAGCAGAATATCCACAGAACTGAAATAACCAGCCAATTAGACTGATGCTCCAAGGAGATGAAGAGTGTCTCCTTGAGGTAGAAAAGAAGAAAGATGAATGTTGATAAACAGGATTTTCACTTCCCTCTACCCTCCACCCTGAAGAAATAATTTTATTAAAAAAAAAAAAAAGAAAACAATAAAACGAAACCTTGAAAGAAAATTTTCCATAGTCACTGAGTGGAGTGCTTCAGACTGAATATTGGTCACTTGTCCTATCAATTTCTTACTACTTTCTGTCTCTTTTCAACCTTCTGGTTTACCTTTAGCCCATTCTTGACACACAGAACAGGGTTCTGGCATCAGTTTGCTTTTAATATCTGCCCAGGTTCCTTGATGAGACAAGGTTGCAGGATACCTCACTGTTCAAGCACTTTTAGTTGTTCCCTTAGGGTACTGTTGTCATCATATGCTCATGGGGCAACCAGAATTCAGAAACAACAAAAGTTGTAAGAATAGGACTCAAGGAACTACAGGGCTGTCAGTCTCACCTCTGTGCCTGGCAAGATCATGGAGTAGATCCTCACGGAAACTATGCTAAGGCACATGAAAAACAAGAAGATGATTGGTGACAACCAACATGGCTTCACCAGAGGCAAATCATGCCTGACAAATTTGGTGGCCTTCTATGAAGGAGTTTCATAGCTGGTAGGTAAGGGAAGAGTAACTGATGTCATCTATCTGGACCTGTGCAAAGCATTTGGTACGGTCCTGCATGACATCCTTGTCTCTAAATTAGAAAGGCATGGACTTGATGGATGGACCACTCAGTGGATAAGGCATTGACTGGATGGTTGCACTCAAAGAGTTGTGGTCACCGGTTTGAAGTCCAAGTGGAGATCAGTGACACGTGGTGTTTCTCAGGGGTTGGTACTGGCACTGGTTCTCTTTAACACCTTTGTTAGCAACATGGATGGTGGGATCCGGTGCACCCTCAGGAATTTTGCCAACAACACCAAGATGTGTGGTGTGGGCAACATGCTGGAGGGAAGGGATGGCATCCAGAGGGACCTTAACAGGCTTGAGAGGTTGATCCATGCAAACCTTGTAAAGTTCAACAAGGCCAAGTGCAAGGTCCTGCACCTGGATTGGGGCAATCCCATGCATAATTACAGACTGGATGAAGTATGGATTGTTAACAGCCCTGAGAAGAAGGACTTAGGAGTGTTCGTTGATGAGAAGCTCAACATGAGCCAGTAATGTGAGCTTATAGCCCAGAAAGCCAATGGTATCCTGGGCTGCATCAAAAGAGGCATGACTGGCAGGTCAAGGGAGGTGATTCTTCCCCTTTAGTCCACTCTTGTGAGACCCCACCTGGAGTCCTGTGTCCAGTTCTGGAGTGCCCAGCATAAGGAGGACATGAAACTCTTGGAGTGAGTCCAGAGGAGGGCCATGAAGATGATCAGAGGACTGAAGCACCTCTCCTATCAAGACAGGCTGAAAGAGTTGGGGTTGTTCAGCCTGGAGAAGAGAAGGCTCTGGGGAGACCTCATAGCGACCTTCCAGTACCTGAAGGGGACTTACAGGAAAGCTGGAGAGGGACTTTTTATGGGGTCATGCAGTGACAGAACAAGGACGAATGGTTTTAAACTAAAGGAAGGTAGATTTAGATTGGATATTAGGAAGAAATTCTTTCCTGTGAGGGTGGTGAGACACTGGCACAGGTTGCTCAGAGAAGCTGTGACTGCCCCCTTCCTGGCAGTGTTCAAGGCCAGGTTAGATGGGGCTTGGAGCAACCTGGTCTAGTGGGAGGTGTCCCTGCCCATTGCAAGGGGGTTGGAACTAGATGACCTTTAAGGTCCCTTCCAACTCAAACTGTCGTATGTTTCTATGAATTCAGCACTGTTGCTAAAGCATTGCAGCAGCCTGGAAGAGTTGAGCTGTTCAAGTCAAAAAGGTAACAAGAACAAACTAAATAAACAAGACATTAATATTTTGACACCTTGTCAAGGGATCTCTATTTCAATTTTCTTTATGTCTTACAAAATTAGAAGAACACTCATCTTTCTATCACTCCCGGTGAATTCAAGCAGAGCTATGGATTCTCAGTCTCTTAAGAATGGGGCCTGAGTTGTCTTCTAAGCAGGGAAAAATGCTGCAGTAGTATCTTCTTGATACTGAAAGTGAACTTCTCTTTTTTTGTAGAAAAAAGACACAATCATAATGAGCAGAGAATATACATAGATAGGTCTATACAGAAAGCCTAGATTAGTAAGCATAAGCAGGTCCCACGAGAGCTAATGGAGACATATTTTTTAATTAAAGTAAATTAGATCCCTTCTGAGCAGACTGCTGGGTCCATATCCATTAAGGAATTAAAGCGTTTGGCTCACAAGGTCATATTTACACACCAAAATTAAATACTTATGAGCACTATTTGGTAGACAGTCGTTTTACTCAGTAAAAGGCTCTTGAGAATCACAGGTCAGCCAGAAAATATGCAGAAGAGAGGGCTGCTTCTGAAAACTTGCTACTTTGCTAAATGTGGCTCTGCAAAGTCAGGTGCTTCCCACTGAAGTTGTGGTGCAGCAATTTGTTCCCATTTATATTTTGTACAGCAGATACTGGCACAAAGTAAGAGTTCAAAAATATATTTCTTACTTTCCTAGCCAGAAGAGTTACAAGCGGATCATTCTGTTAAAACTGTATTTACTGTGTAGGAAGGGAATACAATATTCCTTAACTCCCAAGAAAGTAAAAGCAGAGGATAATGACTCCTCAGTCCTGCAAGGAATGTACTCCCTTGGAGCAAGGGAAGCCTGAATAGCTATTTAAATCAGTAACGAGCATATCCACAATTATAATGCCATTGGCTAGATTAAGAATTCTGTTATGGGGCTTGGACCACTCCTCAGTTATTAAGGAGGGAGGCTACACTATCATTCAAAAGCACTTCTACATCAAACAACATACCAACTTGCTGTCAGTTGAACTGACTTAATAACAATAAAGTAACTGCAACAGCACTCAACTTATCTCAAGATCTAAACATATTTTGCTGAAATCGGTGCTGCAGTGGGCTAAAAGGAGAGTTATTGTCTCCTTTGCCTACTCTTGAGCTCTTAAACCTCCCTGAATGGATTGGTATTGAGAGTCCCCAGAAATCGTGCTAAACTCTGTATTCTGGTTTTCCTTCAAGGGGAGTTGGATTTAAATAGTTATGTTAAGTTGCACCTTTTTCAAGTCAGAAGGCTGGCTTTACCCATTCGCCCTGTCCAGATTGGAAATTATCTCAGCTTCTTGGCCAATTTCAAACAATGACTAAACAAAGAAGGGAAAAAAGAACCAAACCCCAAACTAAAACAAACAACTGTGAACTTGAACTCTTGTTGTCTTGCCACTGTTTAATTGGGGGTTGACATGAAAATTCAGTTGTACATCTGTGGCAGTGTTAAATTACATTTATTAAGAAACAGCTTTTCCAGAAATGTGTACACTTTCTCTTGCTTGCTTTTGCACTGAGCTATAAGGTTTCACTACAGCATTCCTTTCCAGGTTGCTGCTGTGTCATCTGACCGTTAATCACCAAGTGAATTTCTGCTTCTGCTGGGCCTTCCACAGTATTTTAATTTTTTTTGGTTTTGTTTTTATTTCCCAAGCATTGCTTTTATTCTGCCTTGGGTAATTTACTATTATTCAGTTAATCCACTCTAGCTGAGTGGCAAATGAGACTGGCACCAAAGGCATGCCTGCTGATGATTCCCAGCATTTTTTGTGTCATAATTGCACCAGGGGACATTGTGAAAATTAAGTTCATCCTTGTAACATAAGGTGTCTGTGATCATGAGTAAGTCCACATCAGGTACAGGTCATATCTGGATTAAATTAAAGGAAGTTAATTTACATGGAGTCTGTCAGCTGCATGTGTCAAACCTGAAATGATCATGTTCACCAAAGCCTGGCATGCTGTTATACTTGTATAGTTTTTTGTTTTGTTTTATTTTGTTTTTTTGTTAGAGGTTAACTTGTGAAAACAACAACAAAATGAAATGTTGCATGCAACAGCAATTTTAGAAGGTACATGGTTCCCATTTGCCCTTGCTTGCTCTCTCCATGATACATGTTATAGCCTACACATTTAAAAGTTCCTAATTAGACTCTGCAAATCCATGTACAGGACAGGCAAAAGCCTCTCCTATAGGTGTAAGTGTCCCAAAACTTACAGGCACAAAGTCCTCTGAAAGAGATACCGCCCAGCTTCAGACGAGCCACATTTGGTAACTATTTGGGCTAGGTCTATTAAAGCCTCCAAAGAAAGGTCTTTAGGAATTGCACATCCTGATTGAAGTGTGGACATAATGTGAGTCAGTTATGAGACATCCTGTGTGTATTATGAAACTACATGAGGATTCAGATCAGTATGCACATCAGGGTAGTAAGTGCAATCGTGCTTTAATGCATATCTGTGCCTAGAAACGTATTGTGAAGTGTCTTCAAAAAGAAGATCCCACCAGTATTTTTACAGCCTATGTTAAGTTCTCTATCAGGCTGCTGAATGATTTAATAATTTTTTTTTAAGGTGACGTAACTATTCTGTAAAGTGCAGCGTACTTAACAGTTTAACACTGAGGAAGGCAAGATGAGGGCACGTCAGTAAAGAAGAGCTTCCCATTTTGTTTTGATTTAAAGTTGATTCCTGTCACAAAGGGTATTCTGGTACTTTGCTGAAAGCATATTTTTGTCAGATTCTCCTCAATTTCCAGGAAAAGATATGTTGTTAATTTCATCCAGAGAGAGAGAAATAAAAGTGGTTAGAGCAAGGATGAAACAGCACAACTCTCCTGTGAAATTATGATTGTCATTGTAGTTATTGTGTGTCATTGTACATACATGAGTACTGCATTACAGTAATTCCCAGAGTTAAGAGATCAGGATACAACATGTGTTGACGTTTTTTTATATCTCTACATTCAGGTTTCTGCAAATGCAGAACTCCAGATAGATGAGCTGAATCAATGAGTTTATTCATTAAAAAAAAACAAAGCAAATGCTAATTCAAGAGCTCCTGTACTCTGCAGTTACAGCACATGGACAAATGGAAATACCCCTGTCTTGTTAACTTGATTGTCTGTAGTGCTTATAAATGTTTTAACCATGGTTCCCCTCCTTGGGGGAAAATGACTGTGCTGAGCACAAGCAGTGTTAGTACGGCCCAAGGAGTGAGGCATGTTGCAGTCCCAGCACCAGCTTTGCACACAGGGAAGTCAGTGGAAATGCAAGCAGTTCAAATATAGGAAAAATCTAATTGTCAGTAATCATGCGATTAGTTACAATTACTTAATATAGCTCAGAAATTAAAAATTAAAAGTATGTCACATTTAGGCACTGGTATATAACCTTGGCATATGGATGTACTTTTGGCAGAAACATACTGTAAACACATAGTAAATGGAAAGCCAAACAAAAAAGGAGCTATCAGTCTTGAGTTTATTACAAGAAACAATCAGAGAAGAAAACAAATGGGTAGGAGCTGAAACAGAGAAGGATGTGGGAAGAATAGTGCAAGCACGCTTTTTCATAGACATGCTGTGTGCATCATATCGCAGTGAGCAAGGGGGCCCTGAGAGTCTCCTTGCTTCATATTGTGGCTTATTTAGGCACAACTCCCATAGGCTTCAGAAATAGTTTTGTCTTAAACAGAACCAAGGAGGAGAAATTTGGGCTTGTCAAAAAATGATGATCAGTTATGGACAAATGGATCCATGTGCTTCCCACTCCGCTGGCTTAGTGTTGCAAAGGAAAACAAAGCTTGGGAGGAACAAAAAAGCATCTTTTTATAATTATGGATCATTTGGAGTTATCCTGAGCCCTCCCCTTTCCTTCCTTTACCTTCCGCTTCTCCTCCCAAAATAATAACACATTTTGCCAGTAATTTTGAGGAAGTCTCAGTGGGCCAGATGGAATTTGAAGAGAGGGATCTAACGGAGTTTCATTTCATTTTTCTTCCTCCTGCTTTTTCCCCCTCCCCCAGTTTCTACTTGTGATTTCTTTCTTCGGCTTATTGCATGACACGGAGGTGGTGAGGCAAAAATAGAAGTTAATGGTACTACCACTGTTTGTTTCTATTAGCGTTTACATGTGAAATGAAGGCATTTTGGAAGAGAACCAGAATGGCCAGTAAAACCTTTCACCCTCGTAAACTGTACATTTGGTTTGCCTTTGGCTTAGATCCCAGAACTTGTCACAAGCTTTATTATAAAGCTGTAGTTCAGCTAGAGTTTTGTTAGCTTTATTACAACAGCTCCCCTCAAACAGAAAAAAAAAAAAAAAAAAACAAAAAAAGCAAGCAGGCAAAACTTTTGTTCATTTTGAACACTTTTCAAATTCTGGAGAAAATATACCGGAAAACGCAATTAGCTAGATAACTGGTCAGCATCAATCAACAGAAAATAAATGGAGTTTAGCTAAAATTTACAAAGATTATGCATCACCTTCTTAAAATAGTCCAACAGTGACTAATCATATAAACAATAAGGCAGCCACCAACACTCAAGCATGTTACAACTTCTGAGAAAACACAGGCCTAACACTGCCAAAGCAGAGTCTACAGATCATCTGGAGAATGATATGGACATCTGGAGGGAAGATGCATGCTGCATTTCAAGAGGAGATTTTCTTTTTAAATACTTTCCCAAAGGGTTAAATTAGCTCTGCATGAATTCACTTAGGGAATACATAAGGAAAAAAAGAAGAGGAGGAAAAGGAATGTGTTACACAATACACAAATTATAAAACTATTGGCCTCATCCTGCTTTCACGCATCTTGTGTCTCTCATGCACAGAACCCCCTTGGTTCAGGGCTAAGCACACGAGAGCAGCATAGGATTTACACAGTGGTAATAGCATTTGAGGAGACTGCTTTATATAATAACCATTTATGAATTTTTAAAACCTATTACTGCAGATTAAACAGTTATTGAGAGGATATGTAGAACTGCACTGAAAGATCAGTTAGTTCATAGCACTCAGTTGGAATTTGAAGCAAGGTCTTGTAGCTAAGGGAATAATCTGAGACACGGAAGATCTAAGTCTGACTATTGCTCTTGTCAGTCAGTTCCCATGTGATCCTTGAGTAGTGACTTATGCTGCCTTTATTTAAATTCTCTCTTGAGGAAATGCTGACCCAAAATTTTTATTTGAGTCCAGTTTCGACTAGTCAAAAAAGTTTAGACTGGTCTTCAAGTGTAGAAATTTTTACTCTTTTAAAACTTCTTAGGTCAGGAACTGTTAATTTGTTATGAGGCCTTGATTTTGCTTGGCATTTATAGAAACCAGATTTGTAAGGAGTGTTCGATTCCCTAAAAATGCAAACAGACACAGCAGCTAATTTTTTTCACAATACTTTGGTGTTTAATTTCAACAGAAATAATCACAACCCCGCACTTTTCAATGTAGCACTGCACTAATGGTAATTCCTTATTCTTCCACTGGAAAATAGAAATTCACAAAATCTTAAAGTTTCCTGAAAACCTATTGATTGAGTCCCATGTCTCCTCCAGTAGTTGTTGCCCAGGACTGTCTGGAACCAGGGTGTCCAGGGAACAGGACTACTTGAAAATCTCTCTTCTCATGCAAAATGTTTAGTGGTTAGATGTAAGCAGTAATTTTTGTGCGGGAAGAAAATGCATTTGCTTATTACTACTCTTGGAAAGCAAGCAGATTTGGCTCACCAGTGGTTAAGCCTGGCTCCCATGCCAAGACCATGATTGGCAATGGCTGCAGACTGACTTGGTACTGTCTGAATCCTCCCTGTAGAGCTGGGATCAAAGAGTCACCTTGCTGGGACCAAACATGGGCCTTGGAGAATCATTATCATCAACAGGGAGTAAATCACTGCCAGAACTTGTCTTCTAATACTTCCTGGAGAACAACACTGTCTGGTGGTGTTTTGCTATGGGTCATCTAACAGAAAGTTAGCCACTCCACTATACTAGTGGTGTCCATCAGCAACCTACTGAAGTGAGAATTTGTGTAGCAAATGAAGATTGTATGCAAATGATTATTGGCTTTATTCAAGTAGGAAAATCGGTTATGTAAGAAGTGCCATGTAATACATTGCTACTGAATTTCAGTTCACAAGCAATGCATACAACTCTCAAGTCTTTGGTAAATGCTGATTTGCAAATTTTAATCTGTTAATTAGGAATTTTCCAAAAATACTTGAATGTTTGCTTGAATTACAAGTAAAGAATGTAAAAATACAATTATGAAGGCCTTTCATCTATCAATAAGAGGAAATCAAAATGCAGGATGAAACTAAGGGCCCACTGCTGTATTCTCTGAAGTGGTGAGGATGAGATTGTTTTAACAGTCAGCAGGAGTCAGAGCCTCCATACCTCAGAAAAGTCTGTCTCTCTGTGCTTTATATTCTTACTGCTTTCTCTGAGGGGGAGAGAGGTTTGAAGGTCACAGTATCAGGCCGTTTGTGTAACCAGAACCAGATGATTAATTACTTTTTTAGGGATTTTGTTCCTCTGAAAATTTTATCCCAGAAAAGCACGAGGACACATAAAGTCTGTGATTGAAAGAAAATTACATTAAGATTACAGAAATATTGCACGTCACAGTTCTATGGGAAGTGGCTTTTCATTGTTTAGCATAAGAAATACTAACAAGTCAGAGTACACAGCTGGGGTTTGTGTTGTGTAATAAGTTCCAATAAAGGAGTTTTACAACAAACCTTTAAATATTGCACCCAAGCTGAAAGTACATACATTGGAAAGTCTCAGACTGAAAAGAAATCAGTTAGTATCATTAACATTCAAATTAGATTAACTGTCATTTTAGCTTAAAAAAACTCCCACTCCATTCTTTCATGCTCCCCCCTCCAAAAAATTTGGAACTCATCACTGGAAATATCACCTCAAAAATATTTTTCTGCTTTCTATTATTTAAATCAGAGATGTATGTACTCATTTGAACAAAATAAGAATGAATCTAATTTTTTCCTTAATCAGAAACAGACCCAGATGAGGATTTCAAAATTATGAGAACACTTTTTTATTTAGATTTCTGTGCATTTATGTGGTATGTTCTGGGGAAAATGCTGATTATTGTCAAATGTTGAAGACTATGTTGCGAAGCCCATTGAAACCGCTGGGAAAACTGCAATCAATTTTGATGTGCTTTGAATCAGGCCCTTTCTGGAACAGGCCCTGAACATAACACATGAGATGGACTGAAATATATTTCATTATGCTGCTCCAAAGGCTGTGTTTATCATGGCAAACTGGCAGGTTTGAGCACCGTCACACAGTCTGTTTCCTTCTTTGCATTTTGTTTGGTCCAGTTTTGGCCTGGACTGACCAGCTTCTCCCAGTCAATGACCAAACATTGTTTGGGGGACTATTGCAGACGTAAGGCTGTTCCCAAGAGGCAGCATGGATGATGTGACTGGATTTAGGTACAACAAGGAGGTCTGGTTGTGCGAGTCCAGACCATGCTAATGCCATTCATTCTCTGAGCCGGAGAGTGGTTCTGGACACATTAACAGGCCAGAGGGAGATGGATGGGAGGTCTTTGTCAACTCTTACCCCCAAATCACTTTTTCCAATGAAGTCTCTCTGCATTCAGCTGGGTTTACTCCAGAACATGATTTTTGTAGTTTCTCATTTCCCCTCTTATTTCCCCTAATCTTGTTCAGCATGAGTTGACCACGGCAGCAAATAGGTATGGAGAGAACTAAACAATACTGTAACGGACAGAGCTATAGAGTTCATGCTGTCTTCTGCAGATCCTCTTCTGCGTGTATAAAACCCCATACATGAGTATGTTTCCTGGAGCCAGCCACACTGAGCCTGTATAAGGAAACACAAAGGGGCTGGTGCCATACCAGGCATTTGCTTCTCCAGGGCTGACCTTGATTGAATGCTGCTTTGCAGCCCACCATTGGGGCTGGGAGAGAGGGGACAAGCAGCAGTGCTGTGTTCTCCAGGCTGAGCCGCTCCACAACTCCCTTAGGAAAAAGCAAATCCCCAGCTACTTTTCTTCTGGACTGCTTTCTGGTGGTTTTGTCTTGTCCTTCCTCAGCATCAGGAGCTGACTGAGCTCAGTGCTTTTAAAAAGCCCCATTCTTCCCAAATGCCACTGAATGGGCTTTTTACAAGGTAAAGTTTGACCTAAGGCTTTTGATATTCTGAAAGGAATCCCTTTTACAATGAGTGGCATTACATTAAAAGGACAATTCCATTCTCTCACTGGAGAGAGATCAGAACTGAGGTTTCTGCAATTTTTCTGTCCACTGTAGCTTTGATACAACACAACCCCCCTGATGCTTCCAGTGCTGATAAATAAATGTATTTATATGTTGTGCTCTTACATTCTTGGTACTAACTGAGGAAGCAGAACAATAACATACTCTTGTCAATACAAGCCCTGCCCTGGGAATTGACTAATTAACATAAAACTCAGCCCTGCAGGGACATTTCCAGGTTTGTTTTTTGCTGCCTCAGCAAACTATAGGGTTTGGGCTGTTAAGTACTTTCAGATGCTCTTTGTCTTTCAAGAAAGAAATAAAGAACATCCACATTGCTTTAGGCAAGTTAATGATTCTACAGAACACTTACCTTTTTTACCATATGCTTCACAGTAGATTAAAATCCTGAAGGAGTTAAGGATTACATACCGTGCGTAGTCCTTTGGCAAAGAAACATGTATTCTGAACTAAAAGTGAATGGCTGAATGTGACATTTAGATTCATTGTTTTTCCAGAACTGCATACTGAGGATGTTTGATTTTACTCAAAATAATCCCAAAGCAGAGGTTTTGTAGGTGCTTTGATTTCTTAGGGTCTGTTAAGGTTATGACAAGCAGTTCACAGTGGCTACTGAGAAAACTAGAGACTCACATGACCACTTCTGTAAAATTAGAAGGAAATCTGATCTAACTTGGCAAAGAGGAGATGTGTCTAAAATCTTGAGAAACTCAGAATTCTTGGGTTTTGTGTGTGAGCATATGTGTTTGTGTGAATTACTTACTTTTCATTCACATTCTTTTCCTTGGACTACAAAACAAGTTTCTTGTCTACAGGAAAAGTATGGGAGAAAAGAGATTAAAATGAAATGAAATTTGAATCTCACATGTAAATAAAACCTTGTTTTTATTCATTTTCTCTAGATCTGAAAGTTACAGCAAATTGCTCTCCTCTTTGTGCTTTTTGTCTGTTATTATTAATTATTATTATTAACCTAGTATTAGTTGACATGTTTGCCTGTTGATGCTATTTATGAATGAACAAAATCACATTTTGCAATTCATAGAAATCATCTGTAGCAAGTAACAGTAGAATAATTTTCTATCAGAGAGTTCAAAACTGTTTGATAGGTTCTCAAGTGCTACAGCTGAAAAAATCCAGAAGTTACACTTGAATGAGCACAAGTACACTCTAAGTGTTTTGTAAGAGCAGAAAAATAAGTGTATGTGCGAAGTGCAAGCTTGAGAAAGCCAACACCACGGCACATGCAGATACACGCAATATTCATAGTTCTGTTTTGTACACACATTTGCTTGTTGGTGCATGAATACATTTATTTTGTAAGTGCACTTCAGGTATGATTATCAGAAGTCCATGTGTGTATATATAACTGTGTGTGCCTATCGGGACAAGTTATGAAGTTTGCCCAAACCTATCTGATCCTGGTGTATAAGCTTCGCAAACGTAACTGATTTGGAATAAAATTTTACATGCTGCTATGTCTGCCTGCACTTTTTTTTTCCTGCAAATTTCAAACATTATAGTTAGATGTTTGCTAAAAAATAAGAAAAAAATAAACAAAACATATATTGTTTCACTCTTATTCAGGCATCCTGGAAAGGTTTAATTTGTGTCACTGTGGTTTTTAGGTTTCAGAATAGCAAATTGGATTCAGAATTTTGAACTGAATTAGGAGAACTTAAGGAAATCAAGATGGTGGGGGAAAGTGAAATCTGACGTGGAGCCAGGAGGTAGCCAGGACTACCTGGGCAAGGTGACTCCTAAGGAAAGAAGAGAGATTTATTGTGAGAGACGAGTGACCTTAGGATGAGGAGTCAGAGGCAGGGAAAAGAAAAGATTGCTACAGCAGTATTTTGAAGTGGATGAGGCAGCAAGTGTCAGTCTTGGGGTGATCAGAAACAAACCAGTCTTTGTGCCCCTCTAGCACTTGGAAGTGTCTGCAAAAGGCACTGACATATCTTCATTTCCTCTTTTCCCCATCCACATGAGCACTGGCAATTTACTACTGCCATCATCTATGACAACTGTTGTGTCAGTCGCAGAGATCAGTGTGATGGTTTCAGTGTTTGCAGCACTGCTGATTCTGGGAGTCAGCAAATGCAAAGATGCCAAAAATATGCTGATGAAATTTTAGCGTTCTTCGTTATTTCCATTAGATGCCACTCTAGTGATCCATATAATAACTTTTAATTAGTTTAGTCTGCCTTAGTCTCTTGAAAAGCTAGGCATAGGTTTTATTCAGCTTTTCCCTGGAGATTCTTCCCTGCACGCAGCAACAGTGGCTGTCTGTCATATATATCTACAGTATACTAGAACAGAGGGAACGCTGCATTTCGCCTTTATTGTCAGGAAGTGTCAAAAGTATTAATAGCATAAATTTTGCTAGCTAGCTAAAATTCTCACACTGCAATCTTTTGCATCAGCATTTTTTTACCACAGATGGTCATTTATGTAACACTGTTGGAAATTGTGGCTGTGTTCCACAGCAACAGGAAAATGGGATACATCTGCGCTTTGTGGGGAAAAATACAAATGAACTAGAAGCTATGCAAACATTTAAATTACAGGGAAATGGGACTGCGATAAGCCCTGGACGGCAAGAGCAGGAAGAGAGTGTCAGCCTCACCCATGCCCTGAAAAAATGGTCACATTTATGGGCTACTCTATTGTACTGAGTGGAAGTTTGTTTATGCGGGACCTTCCTTCCCTCAGGACTTCCTCTGAGAGGAAATGTCGTCACAATTCAGTAGGGGTCAATTGTTGTGCATTCAAAACTCAAACATAAAATAGTATCCCTGAATGCAACAAAGTGGAAAGGAATAAATAAGATTTCTCCATGTACATATTTAGAAACATTTACAACAGTTATTCTTGCTCACCAATACTTTCAGAGAGCTGAGAAAAATCAAACAGGTTTCAAGTAGCCAGAATAATATTGTTTTACAGGTACCCCAGACACTACTCAGTATTTGATGAATCCCACCACTTTTGTCAGCTCTGCTACTGCTCTACAGCAGTGTGTTTTAAATGGAGGAAGGCTAAGTAGTCTGCAGCTGTAAAACCAGGGTGTGCTCTTATGGGAATACTTGGCTAAGTCTGGCCCATGTTTTAGACCAAAGTTCTCTGGATGAGCACTTTTCTGAGGAAGTATTTGCAGTTCAGATGCTCCCTGAGTTTTATTTTTTCTCATAATAAAACACTGAGCTCTTGGAGTGACAGAATGATAGAATGGCTGAGGTTGGAAGAAGCCTTTGCAGATCTCCTCATCCAACTCCCTGTTCAAACAGTATCAGCTAGAGCAGGTTGCCCAGGACAGTGTCCAGCTGGGTTTTGAGTGTCTAAAGTGTAGAGACTCCAAAACTTCTCTGAGCAACCCGCTCCAATGTTTGGTCACTGTCACATTAAAAAAGTATTTTTCTTATGGAATTTTCTTTATTTCAGCTTATGCCCAAGGTCTGTGAGCTTTTGTCAAGCTGTTCTGACACCAACTGTGCTGTTCTGACACCAACCATACAGGGAAAGTGCTGGTCGCCAACCAGACAAAGGCACAATGGAAAATTTTTGTTTCCCACTCACAAAAGACTGTTAGTAAATTTTTCTCGTAGGTGAGTAGACTTTGTTTCCAGGTATGTATTGGCTCACACTCTTATATCCATTTTCCATCAGGCTGTGGGACACCTGAAAACAATGGAGCGTGGGGAACTGGCCAGGGTCCACAGCAATCTGCAGCGCAGGTTTGTGTCCAGAAGAGACACAACAACCATGACCAGTGTTGAAGTCTCCGGACAACCTCTTGCAGTTTCAACGTCCATGGAATCTTCTTCCTTATTGCATGGTCAATACGAAAAGTAAGTTGCCTATCCTCTCTCAGATATTATTTTCTGAATATGTGGTAAAATAATCAACAGAGCAAGATGATGTCATTTGGTCCTTCCAGTGGAGCACTTAAGAATTCTCCTCCAAGGACAATATATAAAATAAAGCCCAACACAACTTTACAAACAGGTGTCAACCTGATTAAAGCTCTGTTGGATAAAGCACCATAGTCTACAAGCTGACTTTATCCCAGCTAGAGACCTGGTCCAACATGTTTAAGCCAATTCCTCCCTTTCTCTGCCTCTTTCTCTGCCTCCCTCCCCCACACACATGCAGGGATTACCCAGGTTTTCCGCCTCTCAGTGAAGGAATAAGTGGAGGGGCTTTCATTTTGGACATGTACCCGTAACCTTTCTGCCCGGCCCTGCAGCCCTCGCAGCCGCGGCTCGGGGCCGTGGCCAGGCCACCAGTCCCTTGCTGAAAGGACGTCGCCTGCGAGGCAGAAATTTCCCACCATCAGAATCGTGCCTCTGTGTCGCACAACAAAGGCCCCCGCATTGTGCCCCTGTTAAGCGGGTGTTAAAATGCGCATATGTTGCCAGGGCTATTGCAGACGAGGGTCCATTTAGGAAGCAGCGGTTTTTCCCGGCCGCTGGCTGCTCTGAATCCCCCCATATTAGCACATTAGCACACATGCGGGGCTTCTTACCAGATTAGCTACAGTTGTCAAAGATTAGCTCGCCCTGTGAAGGAGCCGCAAAGGTACCTTTGACCATTCGTTCAAAAGAGCCAGAAAGGTTTTTTTTCCTTGTCTTCAACCGTCAGAGTGCAAAGCAAATTAAAAGGAAAGTCTCTCTCTGTCTCTTGGTTTGGTATCTGGGTAACTAAGGGATAGGTATTAGGGTGGACTGCACAGAGACACATTAATGGATACTTAATATTCATCTAGAAGATATTTATTTAACTCTTAAAAAACATCTATGTGTTTTCTTTCTTCACCAATAGTCTTTTGAGAAATAACCTTTCCGAAGCCCAAATTTGCTCTTTTTAAAAAATGTTTTGTTTCTCCCCCCCCGGCTCCTTTTTCATTACACATCATTTACGGCGTGGTTCGATGATCACTGTTCTGCAGACTGGGGGTGGGAGAGGCGAAAATACTCGCTAGTAGCTCGTTACATTATTTATTTAACCCATCTTGCTCCTTAAAAGGTTGTGATGGCTAGTAAAATAAACAATGACTTAAAATAACTTCGGCGTGACTTGCGATCTACACAGACATTAAGACCGAGCCTAAAGAAGACAGAACACCTTGGGAGGGTAGTGACAGCAGCGGTTTCAGCGGTCCTCTCTGAAGGAACTCGGTAGTAGAGGAGGCTGAGGAAGTTAGGAAAACATACAGCTGAAATTGCTGGTTAGCATTCACACCTTTAGCACAAAAAAAAAAAAAAAAGGAAGGAAACTGTGGTGAGGAAAGAATGCAGCAATTCCTTACACCTCGGAGCTTCCTAGGGGAGATGTTCCACACCCTCGCTGCCAGGTATTGCAGTACTGTGCTCGGTTTGAGCTTGTCCGTGAGTCAGAGAAGGCGAATCAGAGGGCAGTGTTGGTGGCTCTGCAGATCAGCTGTGCTGTCTGCCCATGGGGGACAGCGGGCAAAGCTTGACCGAAGCAGCTGTTCTAGGACTGGTGCTCCCTTTGGCATGCAGGTGGGCTGGGAAAGGAGATTTGCAATCTCCACGCGTTGGTCTGGTGCAAAATATTTTCTCTACGAAATGAAGAAATCAAAAACTTGAACTGTGACTTCTTTTTTTCTGATTGCAGATAACCTATCATTAGTAGGACTTTAACTGGTAACTCTTAATTCAGCTTCTCCCACACACACTGGAGCACAATCTTTTTGATAGATTCTTTACCAGTCAGTTTCTCTGCACAGGCTTAAACCTGGGTGGTTAAATCTGCTCTGTTTGCAAACAGTAGAAAGTACAATAGATCATTTGTAAGGGCACATTAACAGAGGCTGGAGTTTCGGTGCTTCTGAGCAAACAGCCTGACTGTGTGTTCTCAAGTGCATGCAATCACGCTCTTCTAAGACTACACTTTAGGCTCAGAGCATGAACTTTTTGGTCCTGGAGTCATGTCTGACAGTGAAACCCTAAAACACTCCCAATCTAGTTCTGGCTCACTTTGTAGATCTCGTTGAAATGCAACGATATTTCTACTACAGTAATTTTCTGTTTTGTTTTCAAATCGCAGTGCCACATCTATGAGAGGGCTGTGAAGGATGTGGCAAAACCAGCCCTTGGAGAAAAACTTAGAACACTGGTGGTGCTTCCCAGTTCTATGTTATAAACAACTTCAACTTGTGATCAAGATATTAAGGCAACAGCAGTAACAGCAAAGCGGGGTGTATGTGGGAGAAATCGAGCAGTTGCACCCTGCTTTTGCTTTAGGTGGTTGCATCTTCATAGTTGATGAAAACAATCTCCATGCTATAGTTACCAAAGAGTTCATTGTGACATCTGTTACTTCTTTTGTCAGATAGGATGGTAAAACCGTACCTTATTAATTTCCTGTGCTGTTTTCTGATAAAAAGCATCAGCGTTTATATTTTTATATTTCCACATGCACCTAGTTCAGCATGGTCATTTTAAAATTCTGTTTTGTAACATATATATATTTATATATATATGGTGTTAACTGATTTGTTCCAGTTTTGAATTTCTCTTTTGAAAGGGTGTGATATGAAAAGTAACAGTGAAAGTAGAATTGTAGCCCTCAAATTGATTATTTCCCTATCAATCTAGAAATTATTTTCTGTGTTTCTGTGAAAAACAGTTTTTCAGTCCTTCACTGGTGCTTTTCAAATGCACTCACTGTGGGTTTATGTACCTTATGCACTGTCTTCAGTCATTAATCTGAATTTAGCAAAGCTGTTTTGTTGACAATTCTTCTGTCTTTGTCCCAAAGCAAGAAAATAGCTGCAGAGCTAGAGGCCTAAATTCACAGTAATTACATCTCTTTTACTTGCTTAAATAAGCAGATAGGAGTCTGGGTCAGAGTATGAGTCTTCCATTTCCATTAGCTATTGTTACTACGTTGTCCCAAGTGTCATCTGTCTCGCCAGTGTGAGTAAAGAGTCCCAGTTCGAGAGACCCTGTTGAATGTGAAAGTGCTGATTTTCACACAGTCCTCTTCACTTAATGAAGTGAAGCGAGTGCTGTCTGCAGCTATGCTTTTTGGTACTGAGGATGGAAATTGGAGTATTTTCCAGAATGCCGATTCAAATCCAAACAGTAATCTTCCATGCCCTCAAAGTGAGGTTTAATCTCAGTCTACTGAATGTTTGATTTTTATCTAAATGATAAAACACTCTATCTTGCTTGCCTTGGGCAAAAGAGACTAAAATTGAGACCTGTGGCATTTTAGGCTTTGATTAATGTAACTGAGTCCCTGGCAGCTAATCCTGCATCTTATTTCTCCTATGACATGGCGCTCTTCCCTTCCACAGTCCCAGGCAGGGTAGCAACCTGGTTTTTGAGCTACCGATGCAGTCATGACACAGAGCATGTGGGATCAGAAAATGATGGGGAAGCAATTCCACTGAGGATGGAGTTGGAAAGCTTGCTCCCTAGCAGAAGCTGAGAATCACTGCCTCCCTTCCCTGGCCCTGTCACCTACCCGCTTGCTTTTGTTACCTCAGGCGGTCTGGCACACTGGGAGAGAAGCAGCTTGGCATATCTGTATGACACACAGCTTTGACCCTCCCCCAGTTCCTTGATGCAGCTCATAGAAGAAACTTCTTGGCTTTGGTGATTTTAAGACCTAGTCAAAGACAACACACCTTGGGTGTATTTGACATACCCATGAACTTAAAAAAAATTAATTTCTATCAAATTATCAGCAACACATTATTTAATTTTTTGAGTTGCCCTAATTCGATTCAACAAGCATCTCATTTTAACACACTGGATTAAACTCAGGCTTCATCAAACGTGAATAGTAAATCAATTATTTCAAATGCAGGAGAGCTGCTTCATTTACAACGAGTCTTTCCCATGCTGATGAACTCCTGCGAGCTCCATGGCTGCTGACCTGGTCTGGGGAGCCTTGTTCTCATTGATAATGTTGCTTATTGTGAGAATACTGGCTACGCAAAGCCTGACGCTTGGTGTGCAGATTTGCATTCCAATACTCTGAGCTCTCTGTAAGGGTGAGCAGGGCTGGTACACTGGCTCTCGAAGCACAATGGGAATTATGGATATGTGTCTCTGGGCCAACAATTATTTCCATGTGCTTGCTAAATGAGTGCAGGAATAGAAGACTTTCCTCTTGTTTAGTTTCTATCACTGTCTTTGGTGTTGTACTGCATTTTAATATAAACCTCCCCCCTCACCACTACCTCAGCCCAGCTCTGTCAGATATTTGCCTGGCTTTCATTAAAACACCAGTGCATGAATAGCTGTAAGTTCACAGGGCTGGAGGGCATCTTTGCTGAAGCTGAAATCTTTGGTAAATAACTTGCTGCACTTTTGGAAGTGTTAAAAGTAACTATGCACCTAATGAATGAGTACCTGAACAATAGAGTTAGTCAAACTACTCCCTCTATTCTTTTTTGCTAATAGAATAGTAAATGTTTTTTCAACCACTATGTATTGTTGGCAGCTCAGACTCCATACACTATGTGTGTAGGTTCACAGGGCTAAAGAATACCATACTAGTGTATAGTGCCCTGTCTAGCTATCAAAAGCAACAGGTCTGTAGGCAGAATTAGACTTTTCCTTCTGTCAGAATAGGCTGGGCTACAAAAATAACAGTATCAGAGCAACAGCTGGCTTTGCCACATTATGCTCTGCTGTGTAGTCTGGACTTCTTGTTTTCATTTCACTTTCTTTTGTTTTAGAGACAAAAAAGGAAGCCCTTGGGGGAAAAGACTTCCAAGTTTATTGCTTGACCAAAGTTAGCTGACTCTGACATCAGCAGCCTTTATTAACTGGAGCTTTAACATTTCTTCCTGTGAATGTAGCATTGACACTGGTACCTCTGTTCAGCCACAGAAGCAGTACCAAACAGGCTCTGGTGCAGGGCAGCAGGCTTTCTCATGCTACATTTCCAGCTGCTGTGGTGTCATCTGCCATGGACTTTCCCTAGGGTTAATAGATATATCACTCTCTACAGCCATAGACTCTGCCCTTAGACTGCCACTAGGTATCACTCAGTGCTGCGTGGCTTCTATTTTAGGAAACAGTTCGAGATCACTGAACTGTTCTTCATGTGGAAGCAACATGTATTTGCCACTGTCTCTCCTGCTAGAATTTGAAATCTGTGGCCTGTACCAGGGCACATTGAAGCAACAAGTATTTGCCATCCCCAGCTCTACTAGAATTTGAATTCTGTGGCCTGCATCAGGAACTGATGGAGCTACTGTAAGGATGGGAAAGGGGAAGAGCTGGACTGTGCAGCTCCTCTGTCAAGTGACAAGTACTCCTACTTATCCTACTTCTGCTACCCTGAACTGTGCTAACTGAGAGCAGACTAATTACTGAGCCAGCTGCACCAGCCGTCTGATTTCAGTGCACTGTTTTTGGAAAAGAAACGGTGATCTCCAGATCAGCCATATCAGTATGAGAGAGATAAAGCTGTAGTGAAGAAAATACTCCCTGCTTATACAGAGTGACTTAAAAATTACTGCTGTAAAGGACACTTTTTAGTTAATAGTACTGGCCTTAAATTAGACTGTATTGCTCTTGCTAAAAGAGCCAATTCTATTGCTTCACGCCTTTGATGGAAGATCACATAAAAAGATCACATAAAGGAAGAATGAAATGAAGAATAGCACTAGACATTTTACCCAAGGTGCCTGTAATACTGTATGTTGGTGATGGATGACTAAATATTTTTGAGTCTTCATACCATTATGCAGCTCAGCAGATTGTGATACACTGTCTCCTTTCTTCTGCTTTTTATGCTGAGCTATATGAACAGCCGTCTGGGTTCCTGAAGCAGCAAGTTAAATATTTTGTCTATAAGGTCACTTTTGTTATCACATATGGTGTTGCAAGGAAATTTCCAACTTCTTTTCAAAATGGCTTTGGCAGAACATAAGATTCAAGCCAAGAAAGCCTCCTCCTCCTTTTCCCAGCTTCTGTCAACACTTGATCAAGGATCGGCAACCTAAGTCCCACTTGTATGTAGTTGACTAGCTCATTTTTTCATTTCTCCAGGGACAAAAGCAGATTTCATCACTAAGATAATGGCCCTCCTTTCCCGCAGTGATTAAGGTCTAGAATCCGTCTTTTTAGGTGCATTGTGTGTTTTTGCTTTCTGTTCTTGGGTTAGGTGTGCAGCGTATACTTCAGTTAAAACAAACACTGCTTCCAACATGTCTGGCTTGTTCTTTTGACACAGTTTCTTGAACAGGATTTTACTTGACAGCTAGGTGTCAAAAGGTTGGGGAAAAGATAAGTCTTTATTTGGATAAGGTGTGCTGTGTTAGATACTCAAAGTGGAGCTCACCTTTTGTAATAACTAGTTTATATTTTTCTCATATTGTATGCAATGTGTTTTGCTACAAATTCGTCCATATAGGCTTTTTGTGTGTCTGATTCAGTGTGAAAAAGAGAAACAGGGATATACATTGTGTTCTCTGTCCTGTTTCCTGCCTTTGAAGAAACTCTGTAGGCTGAAGGAACAGGTATATTCAGAACAGGTACTGATCATTGCCTCTGTGGATCTGGTAACTGACAAACTGTGGATAAGTCTTCATGCAAGACCACAGATCAGGCCCTGCTTCCCCACACTTCCTATCAGGCAGCTGAATTTGGATAAAAGTACTGGATCCATAAGTCTTGAAGTTTCCCTGCACCTGGTCAGACTCGAACAGCTTGCTTTGGCCTTTCAAAGACTTCTTGAAGATCCACCTTTTTTTCCTCCCTAGACTTCAGTCATGTTACTGTTTAAGGTGTTCTTATTTGGAGACACAGCTGCTCACTGATTTTCGGGTTTTCTCTTCTCGGATGCCAACAATCTGATTACTTTCACTCTGACATTTTCAATAGTACAGCAGTTTCATCAGCTATATGAGATTCAAAACATTTCATAGAGTATCTACTTTTTGTTCACAACTGCCCTGTCATTTGACTAGAGGGTCATAGAGACAAAGGCTAGTTTTCAGAGAAGCTGAATATCAAAGTGATGAAGAGGAGTCCTGAATTTTCTAATTTGACATTTTACTCATATTGCAGGATAAAGAGCATCATGTTCTTGTCCTCTTTTAGTTCTGTAAAAAAACCTCTCTATATGCAACTGAAGTGCAGAAGCCAAACATTGAATAAAAGTGAACTGAAACTTGCATCGATAGTGGAGGAAGTTTAGAAAGAGAAAGGATAGATGGTGTTGGGGAAGATAATAGGTAGTGGCAGAGCTAATTTATAAAGTGTCTTCTTTTTAAAAACAAAAACCAAAACAAATAAAAAATCAGGAAAAAAAAAAGATAGTAGTGGAGAGGGTTGCTATAGTGAGAGTAATCTTACGACCTAATGTGTGAGTGCTCTCAAAAGACTGGATGTTCCAGTTCAGTGAAGCAAGATGGCCCCCTGCAGTATTGTTAGCCCCCTCACAAAGAAATTTTGCTTCTAATCTGGGAACATCACTGTACAAAACACTAACAGATCTGCTGTGGTTTACCATTAGTTTCACTCAAAACACAAGGTAAACAACTTCACTTTAGAACATCAGTCAAAAATGGGAATCCTCATTTACCAACTTTGTTCCTTACACTTCTGAATGCCTCCTGCACAGTTCTGATGTGAGACTGAAACAAAATTGGTTTTAGAATAATGCCTCTGAACCCCCAGGAAACAAAAATACTCTCACAAACTCGTGTGGTAAAGATTGCAATAGGGTAATAGTAAAGACTGAAAAGAAAGTCTTTCAGGAGTTGTGAAGCCAGGAAAGAGGTAAAGCTTCTTCGTGAATAAGAAGGTAAACTTCAGAAAAAAAAGCACTGTGCTCTACATGCATTTGGTATAGGAACTTTGATGTGTACTGTGTGCATGAAAAGCTTTTTATTTCTCCCATCCTATTACATCTCCCTGATAGTACTGAGAATGGGATAACACACTTTTTTGAAAAGAAAAAGGTTTTTTCTAATATATTGATATTTTGGCCACATTTGGGGTTTTCAGGTTATCAAATTCTTTTCACTGCTACAACAAATCACTATAATTTATGTGCTTTGTGAGAGCACCACAATTTCATGCTTTAGAACTTGTACGTATTGTGGAGTTTCATATGTACAATCAATAGACGTCTCTAATCTGCGCCTGATAATATGCAACAAAATGCAGAACTTACTGTTTATTTAGGAGTTATGTAGGACTAGGCAGTCAGCTTCCCTCTGAAGTACATGAGACTTCTCTGACTGTCATCTGCAACTTCAAGCATTCATCCAGGACACACATCACAAAAGCTAAGAGGACCAGCTAGAAAGGGACTCAAATATTTTCTTAGCAATTAAATACAATGGTTCATAAGGTTCATGAAGTCAAATAAATCACTTTCCTAGTCCTGTTTCCTCTCCTCCCTCCCCCAGCTTTGTATAACTCTATGATTTCTATCACTGTTAGTTTCAAGGCAGCAAGACGATTCCCAGTGCTTGACAGAAAGATGTGCCAGACAGCCAGAAGTAAAAGCATTAGAAAAGAAAGCCTTCTCATATTATTTTTAATTCACACTTCAGCTTGTTTCCACCAGATTTCCAACTTGACTCAGAAAATACAAAATGGACTTGGGAAGTTTGAATGAGTGTAAACTTTAATAAAAATTAATTTCCTTTCTACCTCCCAATGCTGAACTTAACACATCACTCACAGAAACCCACCCAAGCTCTAAAGAATCAGTGTTGTGAGGTCTGTGTGGCCTTCTACAGACTGCTTTCGTGTGGGAGCTTGGATTGTTTTTGACCCTGTGACACTGAATGGCCAAGAGCTTCCATGCAAGCACAATGGTGCTGTTAGTGCCCAATACTAAAAGCCTTCTTGTTTCTTTCAACTGCTCACAGGCCTCCTAAACAAAGAAAGAAATCCATACATCATTAATAAGGAGATTTAATTTAAATTCTGCTCTAAGAGAATTCTCAGATATCCTCCTCATTTATTTTTTTTTTAAGTGAAAATTGCTGAAGTCTGATGTAAGGCAGAATCTTAATGCAGAGAAGTGTTGGGCCTTATTTAGGAATGCCTTGAAACCAGTAGGAATTGTAATCATGGAGCAAACTGGAAAGCAGCACTGGCACACCAGTGAGCAGCTCCCATGGGATGAAAGCTTGCTGTGCATAGCGATATGTCAGCTAGTGAAAAAGAAGTCTGTGAGCCTTCCCATAAAATTACCTCTTTTGCATTGAGGGATTTTACGACTTTTACATTTCTAATGATGGTAACTTTATTTTTATTGGGACTGCATGTATTCGGGATTTCTAACAACCTTTTGTCACTCAAAATGGACTCATTTTCACTAGAAGACAGAATTGGTAAATTCCAACAGAAAATTGACATGAAAGAAAATGGAACAGGATAGCCCATATTCAACTTTGTAGTGAAAGGTCATTAATATACACATCAATAATTTTACTTCTAACTGTGAACACTTGACACAGTTAAAAATCAGCCAGTACAAAAGAATCAGGGTTATTTGTCATATGAAAATAATGTGAGTTAACTTTGCCTCAGCTCTATCTCTACTGTCTTCAGTGGAATTAAGTACATGAAAATGAAAGCTGATAAGGGATGTCAAAGGGTTTTATTCTGCTGCTACTTTGAATTTGAAACCATTAATTCATTTTGATATTTTTTAGGAAAATAAATAACAATAACAGAAGATTTCAGAGAAAACTCTAAGTTTGACTGTACTGCATGAGAGATTGGTTTATGTCGCCAGAGTATACTGCTAGAGTAAGGCCAGAAACAACTAATGCTGCCTTCAGAGTAGATATATGTAACATCTATAAATTTTTACAACAGGTTCTAATGCATATATAATTCAGAATGAGCCAGCTTACTAATGATTAAGTGGAGAACAACTATTGTATCATGCTCATTCTTTAAAGGTTCCAACCATACTCTGTTCCTCATTGAGTGTGTTTTGGTAGTGCACATACCTAGCTATCTATGTATCTATCAATACGTGTATCTATCTATGCATGCACATGCACACATGCACACAAATATATGAAAATACAGAGAAAGAGAAAACTTGGAATTAAAATTCTTCTTCTCATGACATGGAATCTAATTGAATGTCGTTGAATTAAATAGAGTTATTCTGTGGTTACATTAGACTAACTCAGAGCAGAGTTTGTATTTCAACAGCTAGAAATTTTGTTATAAACTGAATTCTTACTCTACGTATAGCTCATACATAATTCATTTTAAGTTAGGTGAATCAAACTGGCTCATAAAAAGATTATATATAAAAATATAAAAATAATCAACATATGTAAATAAAATTTTGGATATGTATATTATAGATATCTCTCCAAGTCTGCTCTCTATGTGTATTATGGCATCCAATGAAAGTAGCTGCAAAAAAGTTCCACAGACCTCTCTAAGGCTCATTCAGTTATTATTTTACCCCAGGCCCACCGATCTCTGTAAACCTGAGCAGGGTCTTATCAAAGATGTCACATCCAGCTTAAAGATTCTTAAATTCTTTTGCAGCTATGCCCAACGTGACTTAAGGGGTACAAAACCTTGGGCCTCTGTGGAAACCTGTCTGTTTCCATGTTTGGTTTTGACACTATAATCAGCAAGTACATGATTGCTTTAAAGAACAGTGAAATATTATTTCTTTGCCATGTTTAGGCATTGAACATAAAATTAAAACAGGAAATTAAGGGTAGATTTTTTGATTTAATTTATTTTGAAAATTTAGGATAGGGGAAAGTATATATGCTTCTGAGGATGAAATATTTTTTTGGTATTTAGGTACGTCTGCACTAGCATTTCGGTGTGGGTCAGGACTGTGATTTTAAAGTGAATCCCTTGCTTGTTCCCAACTACCACGTGTTGGTTCACATCAGAGATGACAGCACAAACTGGATTCTTCTAGGATGTCATTAAGCCAGAAGATGCAAACATAATACACTCCAAACCACCAACCGGCAAATCAGTTCACACTTGAATATTCCTTTGAATGTGTAAATAACTTCATGTTGAGCATGTACAAGTCCTTGCTATGTTTGTTTTCACAAATATTTGAGCAACTGAGCCTCATTAGCTAGAACAGTATCAGAGCCTCTATCACAAAGTCACTTGAATGAATATGCATGAAATCACCATTAGTTTTGCACTTAGAGTAATGATTCTGCACACATATTTAACCAGGAAATGGACAGCAAAGAAACCACTCAACTCATTCCCTTGAGCTCAAGCGGGAAAGATATTTCAGGCCTGATTTTCTACTGTTTTGCATCTTGTATATTTCTGCAAAATGAATGTGAAACCTTATCCATTCTGTTTGGAAACATTTCACAACAATGAATAATGCCATTTCAGTAAGTTGTTATGTTATTAATTTGCCTTTATCTAATTCTTGCTTATGCTTAGAATGTAAACTTTGGAGAACAGGGACATACCATACTGGTACTATGCTGAGCAGAGTAGGATCTCGTTCAATGTCTGGAACTCCTATGCACTGTTGCAATGTTACAGTGTAGTTATGCAATGTTCAAGATGCTGGAGACTCAGTCATCTCATATTTAGAGTCTTGTAAATTGTAGAGAATATATTTAATCAAACTACATGTTAATAAAAGAGTTGAGAGAATACTGACCACTGCATTGTACAACAGCAATCACAAACATTCATCCCACAAGCAGAAAGAAAGGCAAAATTTACTGAATAAGACAGGAATTATGAATTATTACCTGTGTTCTAGTAAATACATATAAAGAACAACATTATGATCATGTCATACCATGACCAAAAATGGAGATTCTAGTATGGGAAACATTATTTTCTGCTCCTTCCCTTCCTCCTCTACTTCTCCACCCCCCACTCTTTTGTTCTTTGCCATTCAGTGTTTTGGTTCAAGTTAATTAAAGATTCCTGTTGCAGCCTCCTGGAGTGAAATTCTGGCAGTATGCCCAGTGCTGCCATAGTCATGTGTAAGCAGCCCCTCCAGTGAGCTCCATAATGTCTCTAAGAAACTATACAAAGAGGAAGAAAGAAACTGAATCCAGATGGAATGGGAAATCAGATATTTCTTCCATTTGTGCTGAAATCTCTGAAGGCTGCCCCATAGGTTGAAAGAGAAGGCAATTCTCACACTCTGCAGTCTCAGGGAAAAGCATATTTTCTCCTGCACCCCTCTGCTCTTCATTGAAGATGAATCTATGAGAAAGCTTGCAGTGAGACAGCGAACTTAGTAATGCAAAACATGTTTTTCCAACTCTGCTTTACTCTGCTAGCTATAGAAAGGTGTAGGATAGACCTGTCAGGGGAACACAGAAAACAAAAGAATCAAAAGAGTGACTTGGGCAGACAAAGACTCTTCCTAATGACAGGGTTAGGAGAGAATTTGATATCCAAACCAACACTTTGACACACAATTCATAGTGAAAAGAGGACTTAAGGTATTTTAAATGCCCAACAGGAGTGTAAACATGTCTAACACACTAAGCAATAACCACATCCTGAACTGCTTGTTGTTAAAAGGCACATTAAAATGTTTATAAAAATGTATAGTTCCTAGTCATTTCTTGGATCTCACACTCACAACAAAAATCAGGAATATCCCTGGAGAAGCACAGATGTGCTGTATTCTGTGCCTGTGAGTATTTGTCTGTTTCAGTGCTTGGTTCTTAAAACACATCACTACACTTGGCTGGTAATTACTGAAGGATTCTCCTGTGGATTAAGAACAGTATCATTAGAAATCAAAACCGTGGATTTTTGAAGGTATATTTTACATATAAACTACAGTTTTCCTTGTGGCAGATTCTGTGCTCGCCAGGGTTACTCTGGAATTTGATGGGAGAAAGGAGTAAATCATGAAACTATCTACAGTATTACTTGGTTTCTCTATGCATTTCGTTTTACTGTCAGCTCCGGGTGCATTTGTTGCTCTCCGATGGCCTGTTTAGTTTTTCAGGATTTTGGTTTTTTGGGGGTGGGAAGTGTTACATGAGGATCAAACTTTGATCAGGGAAATTATGGAAAAGAAATCTTAGACTTAACAGCTGATGTCTGTGTCAAAGGACTAACTTTTAATATTAAAATATCAGAGCAAAGTGACTTTTGGCAGAGAGAACCACCTGTTGTAACAGAGGAGATGCCCATTTGATGTTGCAGACTTGGGGCAGAGGTTATGATTTAAGGCAGCAGAGTTTTAGCTGATTGTTTAGAGCACTACTTCAGGTGAAATGAACCCGATAATTGCAGTGCAGATTTCCCCAAATAGCAGGTTGACTGGGATAGTTCTGGTTCCCTGTGACTAATTGGATGTTTTGTTACCACTTTTATTTAAAGCAACAAAAATGGTCCAAAAAGCTGTCCAGGTGAAAGGGGTAATAGATATATGCTGATATGAATATGTGTGTTTCTTGCCCTTTCAAACTTTTGAAGCCAGGCTGGGGTCAGATTACTCAAGCAGAACAGCTCTGTTGACAAACATGTGGTTTTCAAAAAACAATCCCAGTACGAGAGGTGCTGCTAATTTAAAATAACAGAGGGGGAGGGAAAAAAAAAAAGGAAAAAAAAAAAAGAGAGGGAAAACCAGCACCAGGCTACATGAAATCCAACCCAACTGCCACCTTCTCTGCTAGCCTTCCTTTGTGAGCCTGCCTTCCCTGCCGCGTGAATCAGCCATGGTTGGGGTTAAATGGGTAGCTTTTGTCTCCTCACAATGGCCGAGAGTGACAGGTTGAGCTAAATGATTTACTGGTGGAGATGATTTGAAGGACAGAGCCGGGCAGCCTTGGGAACACGCGCACAAGAAAAGGACAGTAGCGAATCAGCCTCTCCTCCCCCTCCCGCTTCCATGGTTTTGACTGAAAGATCACAGAGCGAGACTCTGACAGACACAAGGACCATTGAGAAGCTATTTTTATTACTTATCCACGGCAGCCTTGCTTTGCTGAGAACAGATCAGAGGTTAATTAACCTTTTCTTCTTTTTTTTTTTNTTTTTTTTTTTTTTTTTTTTTTTTTAAATGTTGTTGTTTTTCTTATTGGGCATGCAAGCCCATAAGTTGGCAGGGTCACAAGCCATGGGCAAAGGGAAAGTCTCTGTGTGAGACTTCAGTTCAAGAAAGCTCAACAAACCCGTCCCTAACCAAAACAAAGCTTTCCACACAGAAAAGCAATGCAGTGGGGCCGCAGCGAAGGCAGCTGCTCAGAGCGGAGCCGTCCCAGCTGTTGTCAATTGGAATGTGCTAGAAACCATGCACACCCCCCCCCGTTAAACTGCCCCACCAGCAATGGTACCAAGCGTTAATATGGATCCCAGATTGTTTCCTGAACACTGTTTGATCTGGCTGTGTGGGCAGGAATGCACTGGTTTGTTGGGATGCAGAGCATATTGAAGCACTGGTGCACTGCATTTTGCCTGGCTCCTCACAAGCAGGCCAGGCACACGGGGACAAGATGGTGGGCTGGCCAGGGACCCTCAGCACTGGCTCATCAGGGGAAAGTGGCTCCAAGCCTCCTCTCTGCCTGCACAGTGGGGACCAGGGCAGCTTGAGGAAACAGCCACCAGAGCCCCTAACACATTGAGGCTGGCAGGGAAGGGGCACAGTGGAGAGTGGCAGTGAAGTGCCCATTGGCCATCATGCCCACTTTCACCTTGCTGGAGTGCCCACTGGGTCCTGCCTGTGGCCGGTTGTCCAGCACCATTCCCGGGGAACTTGCCCGTGATCTCACTGGCTCAGCAGGACCAGTTGCAGGGCAAGTGCTACTTGCTGTCCAAGGCAGCAGGCAGAATGGGCCTGGCCTACAAAGGGGAGCAGGACATGGCTGGCCTACACCTCTCAGTGGAGGTATTGCGATGCTTCCTTCAGAAGCTGCCCCTCCGAAGATTTGTGAGGAAAAGTGAAAACTTTTCTTGATAGGAAAAGGACCTTTTCAGACAGTTGCCGTGAATTAGTCTGAAAAAACCCAGAAGGCAGGACATAAAAGATATTAAGGTTGGGTTTATGGATAAATCAGAACTCATAAGAGCTGCATTACTCGGAAAAGGCAATGCTCTCTTTCTATTCCATATTTCATTTGGTCTATGATTTGTGAGCAATTCCTCAAGTGCAGTGAAATAATACGTTGTGTCACAGGTTATAAGCTGTAATTGCCATGTCATTATTTGATTCTGAGAAACAGATAGCAACAACAAACATTCTTCAAGTAATTTTTCTAGTGCCTAACACCTAATGACATCCAAAATCCTGTGAATCACATCCTGTGAATGTGCAGCAAAGCTTTATTCCGATATATATTCAGCTAACTTAAAAAAAAGTCACTCAATATCTCAGATGCCTTAACTAGTTAGGGAAGAAGTTTCATCAGTAAACCCGTTGTGTGCGATATCGCATAGCTTTTTGCTGCTTAAAATTCAACCATATCCTCATTTTTACAGTAATTTCAATGAAATCTTGTAGTTTCTGAAAAGAAACCATATGAACATGCGAATATGATGGCAAAGCAGCATTTCATATCAGCAAGTTTGAAAGACAAGACTTGATTTAAAGGAAAAGCAAAGGGAACCGTCAAATAGCAACTGTGGAGAACAGCAGTGTTCACTGTTGGTTAATCCATTGTACTGTAGAGTGGCAGTATGCAGTCACATGGTAAGTTTCTAATGGCCTCTTGAATGCTCGGTTGAGAATAAACACTTCTGTTTTAAAATGCAAAGAGCAAAACAAACTAAATCTAAAAATAAAAAAAGGAACTATGGTTTTTTTTTCTGCAAGAGAGAGCAGTGTTTGCAATAGATGAAACAACTCTAAGAAAAGCTTAGCCGACAGGCTTCCAAATATGTATTTGCCACTGTAAGGATTATGGCAGGTGAAAATAGAAGAAAGCTTTCTCTTGCATATTCTTCGGTCATGATCACTGTCGCTGTCCCAGGGTGCACGGGGAGTATTGGGATTACTTCCTTCTTGAAATCCCAGAGGAATGAGCGTGCTGTAGTAGGCACTGATTAGTACAAGAAATGGGATTCATAAGTCTTACTCTTGACTGGCTCTGTATTAACAAAGCTGGTGAGAAAGATCTTGCTATTATAATTTGCATCTATTTCTGTCCAGGCTGACTTTCTGATGCTTTCTGACAAGAGAGCACTTCTCTCTCTCAACTTCTGCCTCCACACCTCAAGTCCTAGTAATGCTGCTAGAGACGGCCTCAGGTCCAGAACTGAGTACACAGTACTCTTGTAGGTCTGGGCTACAACCCATTGCATGTTGAGCCCTGCTTTAAAAAGTGTCTCCCTGTCCTTGTTCGGGGTCAGCAGGGTGCCCGTGCTCTGTGCTGCCCTGAGCGGGCCCAGGCCCCCCCAGCTGCTGCCGCCTGCGCCTGTGGCCATGGGGGGAGCGGCTGAGCTGTGGGGAGGGGAGGGCGGGTCAGGTGACCCAAAGGGACCAATCACAGCGCTCCTGCCCATGGGGCTCGGTATAAAATGGCTGCCCTGGCTCCTGGGGCTGTGCTGGAGGGTTGGGATGGTCTCTGCCACCCCTGCCTGTGCTGCTGGTGTTCCTGCAGCCTGTCTTCTCCCTGGAGAAGAACATGGTGCACCAAGACAGGTCACCTTCCCCTGCCTCCTGCAGTAGGACCGACACAGCCACTCCAAGGGTTTTTTTGTGGGCTGTCACCAGGGACACTGCCCCCAGGCACCCCCATCCCCTGCCGAGTCCAGTCTGGGACTTTTCTGGTGTGGACATAATTGCCATCTGGGAAGGGTGGGCTCCATATTTGCATTTTCATTTATATATCTGGATATATTTAATCTTTGTATGTAGTTCACTATTGTTATTATTATTATTATTTTAATTTCTGTTTCATTAAAACTGTTCTAGTATTTTTCCAATCTCAAAGTCTCTTTCCCTTATTCTCCTGTTATCTTTCCCTGGGAGGGTGGTGTTGGAATAACAGAGCATCTGTCACCCAGTTATTGGCCAAACCAGTGACACTCCTGTAAGTGGTGAAGTTTCTAGAGTGTATTCAAAAATAAAGGAAAACATCTGGTGTGTTGCACAGGATTAAAGATATGATTTGAGGCTTATGAATGGCCTTTTCAATCTAGGACTGCACAATAACAGTTAAGTTTGCTCAAAGTGTCATATACGTTATGACATATACATTATACATTTTTGGCAGCATGCTGGGTTAACGGTTGGGCTTGATGATCTTAAAAGTCTTTTCCAACCAAAATGATTCTATGATTAGGTTCTCACCTTACCTCTCTAGACTGCCTAAAATTACTGTAAAAATCCTACAGCTCTTTATGCCTTATCTATGGATGATATGTCCTGTTCCTTCTTTTTCCGTTCACACTTTTCTGTTTCTTGCACTTTTCCCAGGCCTAGTTCTGTCTTCTTCTCTTTCATCTGGCTTTTCTTTGATTCCTTTACATGGTTCCTTATTTCATAACCCTTCTGAGCCACAACAGCTGTAATACTGTTCAGAAGCCAGAGGGTCTGAGACAGTTGGCTTTGAAAGTAAAAATGGGGAATCTATGTAAAGGTGGGAAAGGAATACCTGTAGTGTGCAGAGTTGCCATGTTGTTTCTTATTTTTCATGCTGTTTAGTAGCATAATAATTTTGCTACCTCTCTACTATTTGTCTGCCTGATGAATGTCTTGGCTGTCCCCAGCTGAGTGGTTGGATACAATCTGTTGGCAAAGAAAAAACATGGAATAGGGCAGTGTTGAGTCATCTAAAGGAGAAGCAAGATGAAGTCCCCACAGTCAGGGGCACAGAGGACAGTACGGGTTGCATGGGGTCTGTACTGCAGCTTTCCCCAGATAGCTGGAAAACAGGGGTCACCTCCAGCCACCTGACACTCTCCAGTGACATTGGATGGTCTCTGATGTCAACATGGGACACGTGGGTTGGTCTGTTCCTTCCAGCAGGGCACAACTCTCAAGCACTGCTTGGAGCCAGCACTTGGTGCTTGGGTAACACCAGCTACTTAGTGTCTTTCCATGCTCAACAATTATTTCCTTCTAGCAGATCTTTGAAGAGCCTTTCTTTACATTACAGTTCTTTCATTGCTTTGTAAGAGGTTACGTCACGTCACAAGACCAAAAAGCACAGTGCAGCTTAGTGTAACTTGACCCTGATCTGGCATTTCTTTGTGATGCATCATGTCAGAAATGTAAAAAAACCCACATTGTCCTTTTCCTATCGGTTTAAACAGCAGTGGCCACTGAAGGTTTCCTTACCTTCTGCCTGGAAGATGTGTGTAGTTCGAGACTAATGAGGATTCTGTACTGGAAGTAGGAGAAATAATGTGTATGAAGCTGTATACGATTCTAGAGAGCTGCATGTCAGCTTAACAAAAAGTAGGCTCTGAGTCAGTGCTCCAGTGGAGGTTTAAGAGAAGCTGGCAAGAAAGGCAATAAATAGCATTTACAGTTGCTGCTGCTTGAGAATGAAGAGTGATGAGGGAAAATACAATAACACACTGTCATTTCTGTGGATTTTCTTTTTTGACCTACTGAATTTCAACTGCTTTTAAATATGCATTTTCCAAAAGGAATTTGAGATAAGGATGAAAATACTCTTAACAATGTGAAAGGCAAGACCTTCTAGGGCATCCTAGACCCAGCAACAAAGTTCCTTCTCGTACTGAGCCTAAGCAAGAGCTGACGAACAGGACCTGTTGTAGCCTAGACCCATGCCTGATCACATTAAGAGGAATCACATCTGTATTAGTTTTAACATGTGTACACAGGAAATTATAATCCTGAATCCCATCGTGCAGTGTGCTGACCTATTGTTGCTTACTGTGAGGAGTCTGTCTCCTACATCCTCATAGCTACAGCCTATTTGCATTGAAATATCATGAGCTCAAGAGCCTTGCTGCTCCCCATGCAAAGATCAAGTACTTCTTGTTTTTAAAAAGATGACTTATCACCTTGTCACCTTGGAGTTGATGACCATGAAGCCCTGATTTATAAGGCTTATGTGATAGTAGGAACTGAGGATGGTTTGCAGATAAAGCATTTGAGGCGGTCCTCAAGTGCTCAATTTCCAGTCCTACTACTAACCTGTTGAGTAACCTTGAGCACCTCGCTTCACATCGCTGCACCTGTTTTCCCTTCGTTTTTTTTTATTTATTTGTTTAACTGGCAATATGCTGGAAGCCTTTCTATAGCACCCTATGAAATGCATTCTGATCTCATTTTGGTTGTTAGGTTGTTAGGCTGGTACATTAAAAACAGTAAAAATAATTTTAAGCAGATTATTAATCCTTTCCCAGACCCTCCATTTTAGCAGGTCACAGTGCCTTACTGAAACATGTGGCCAGTTTTCTTGAAATATTTTAGCAGCACATCAGTCATTCTGGGTTTCTGCTGACAGGTAAGCCTTAGGTCAGGCACATCCATCATAAAACTACAATACAGTTGTATATACATTTTACAGCTTGAAGTCAGAGGTAGCTGGATCAATATAACCAAGGTACTAGTAAGGCAGTGGCAGAAAGAAGTAGCTGGCACAGAGGAAAGTAAGAATTCCTTTGCTGGAGACATTCAAAACCCGCCTGGATGCGTTCCTGTGTGATGTACTCTAGGTGACCCTGCTCTGGCAGGGGGGTTGGACTAGATGATCTTTCGAGGTCCCTTCCAACCCCTAGGATTCTGTGATTCTGTAATTCCTGTGGAGGAGCTCACAGGGAAAATACCCAAACATGTATGTAGGATAGCTATACCGTGTGCAGCTTTAGAGATAAGGAGAGTTGGAATGGAATGAGTAAGGGGAAACAAAGACATAGCCAATTAAAATAATATTTTGAAACATGTATACAAGTGGAAATTGTCCTGAATTTTCATACTTACTTTCTCTGCAGGGAAGAAATATTCCCATACTATATAGGTCCAATGTACAGGGTTAGCAGTACTTCAGCTATCAAACCTCATGTTTTTACAGAAGAGATTATGCTCTGAATCACAGTCTTGTCTTATCACACATATTTTCTCAGGAAGTTTGGGTGAATAAGTGTACCTGAGTCACATTCCAGTTTACAAGGATATTATTAATTGAAATATCTTCCACTGGTGTTTTGTCTTTCTCTGTGTAAAAAAGGTGAGACCTTTGTGACTGCTACATATTATGGAAAACATTTGAATGAATAGGACTGTTGTCATTTCAAATCTAATATCTAACTAACACCAGGTGCTTTATTAAGTAGCTCTCTTTTGCCAGAAGAGGGGAAAAAAACCCACAACTCCCCCAAAAAACCCTTATATAATGGTAGAAAAAGAATAATTAGAAAAAGCATCTGCAAAATTATTTGTGAGTCCAGGGTATAAAAAAAAAGTTGCCTTTAATTTACAATATTTCAAGTTTATTTCATTCATTTAACAATCTTCCTTAAAATGATTTATTAAATTAATGTCACAAAATGTAAGAACCATCTCTAATATTTTAAAAGGTTTCCTACATGTCTTCCCAGGTCTGGCTTTTGTTCCTGGACAAAAACAGACACCTTGAGGCTAGACTTTTTTAATTGGATGTTCACTGGACTTATTAGAGATCTACTTTAACAGCAGATGAATGGTACCCCAGAAGTGCTATTTCTGTCCATTCACTATAAAGGCAGAATAGATGTTTAATCCAGATGCAGACAGCAACATTGCAGATGGCTATGTTTGATCAGATGAATTAACCAAAATACTTGTACGGAACCTTCAGACAATAAATGCCCAGGAGATGTGTGCTAAGTTAAACAGAGGCTTCATTCAAAAGCCTGTTAAAGACTCTAGTCGTCCTTTATTATCTCTGAAAGTGCTTAAGTTGGTCAAGGTAGACATGGGGATTTGTTAGTGTTTGTCATTTTCTACCTGTTTTCTAATTATGAGTCTTTATCTCCGTTATGCATGGAGCCCTCTTCTTGTTTAGCTGATTTGTGTGTGCGTGTATATCTGTGTGTGTGTGGTATGTGTATGTACAGGCAGTGCTGACTCAAAGCCTCCTCAGGGCTGTGGGTAGAACTGATTTCTTATGCTTCATGGATAGGACAGCAAGAGGGTTAGAGGTCAGGCCAGAATGCTAGGGGAGCTGGTGACAAGTAGCAGGGGAGAAGGGTTCCCTTTCTTTCTCAGGTGTAAGTAAAGGTGCACCTTTATGCCTTCCTCAATGACAGCAACAGCCCATCAACTGCCCTTACTGGGGCTGGAGCCAGCCTGCTGAATGTGTACGTCCATGTGCCTCTGTGAGCACGGCCATGCTGATATTTCTAGCAGTCCTAACATAGTGCCCTCTCTATTACTCTTGGAATAAGTAAGGATATTATACCTTTTGTTTTGTTGTTTGTTTTTTTTAGCATTGAGTGATTTTAACATTCCTTTTTTTTTCTTTATCAGAAGATTTAACATTGAAGATAAGACTGTCTACTTAGGTGCCTGTGATGATGTCCATAGATCGGCTTGTCTAAATTCTGCCGATGAAAAACACCCTGGTTACATATTAGTCAGGACTACCTGATCATAGAAACTCCTAAGCTGCCATTTTAGACCACAGAGTTCCGAGGATGTCTAAATATAAATCTGATCTCATGTTCAAAGATGTCCCATTCTGATCTGGCAGTCACATAAACAGCCCCCCACCTCTCCTGACAGAGCTGCCCCGCTCTTCACAGAGCAGAGCAGACAGTGGAGAATCGAGACAGCCTGCATGGCAGTTGGTATGGATCTCCCAGACAGACTGAAGTGGAGTCTACTGAGAAGTAACAAATATTTCCATGATTCTGGCTTTCACTTTGCAAGTTGTAATGAGATTCTGTCTGTGTTATGTGCTATGAAGCCCTGTGATCTATTTTAGGTGGATAATCAGAGGCAAATTTTTAAAACCCCACTGACAACTGTGAAAATCCATCTCAGGTTACATCAAGGATATCAACAGCGTACAAATGTCCACTTTTAGGTTAACATCATTAGAAACAATAAGTAAACAAGCAGTAAGTTATTCTGTTCTTAGTGGGCTTAGAATATCTTTCAATTATTAAATATGTGCCACTATGTTATTTACAAATAGTCAACGGTGGTTTTTTAGGAAACTTGCCCTCCAGTTAGAAGTGAGATGTTTTTTCCATATTTTTAAAGTGGTAAAAAATAAAGATAACAAGAGAAACCTGACTGAAGAACTCCAGACTGTGCCCTTCTCCACACAGCTTGAACTCTCCCTATATTTATCTGAAGCAGATGTTCCAGGCTGGATGCACCCTGCAGCCAGAGGTGAGGACAGAGGTGTACAGAACTTGAATACATTTCAGTACAGCTCCCACATCCTGTTTACACATAGCCACTGGCCTGAGAACAACACAGGGAAAAAAAAGAAGGGGTGTGTGTGATAGAAAGGAATGGTTGACTGGAGTCATGATACTAACACTTCTGTTAGGTGTGCATATCAAGAGTGCTGTAGACTTGTGGTTCTTTTTGCATCTGTCATTGCCAGCAACGTTTTCTTTGCTACTTGGGCAAGCAGTGATAGGCATCCTGTCTTCTGCCAATAGGAGAGGGAGCAATTCATTAAAAAAGAGACAGCTCATCTGCAGAGAAACTATACTTTCTCTTCTATTCAACAATGCTACCCAGACCCAAGAAAAAACACACAGCTGGAATTCACTGAACCAACTTTTCTGTCTCATTAAAATCATGGACTTCATTTTAATAGTAGAAAGGCACTTACTGCATCATTGGTGGGCAATGAGAAATATTAATAATGCTGAGCCCCATTTAAACAGTCATTCTGCTGGAGGATAGAATATTTTCAGGCAAGGTACTTACTGGCAATTTGATTTCTACACACACAGAGCAGTGAAAAGCCCACTTTTCTGTGCACTCAACATGGATTTTCATTTCATGCCTCATTCCCAACTTACTATACTTATTTGACATCATCCACACGTATTCCTGTTTAATGCTAGGGAGATAAGGAAGAAGCATATATATACATTCTTTTTTCTTTTCTTTTTTTTTTTTTTGTACATTTAAACAAGATTACTAAGGGACCAGATTTTTCTTGTCAAAACTGCTAATGGTAAAATTCCCAGGAGGCAGAAATGAAAGAAGCAGTTTTTCAAGGTTGTTTTTCAAAATGTTTGCAACAGGGGCTGGGAACACAGTGGATCTGTTAGGTGTCCCTGTAATATTATATTCTGCAGAGACTGGCTGCTGGCTTCACAGCTACATGGTCATACAGACATAAAACATGGGGTAGTTTGAAGGACGTGTACTTTCTTGTGCTTAAATAGTACAAACTTATCAACACCACAGATTGACTGATGTCTCATCAGCTCATATTTTAAAATGCTTGAGAGACGGAATGTGTGTGAGACATGCTTAATGCCAGAAATAATTAAGTAATTTGTTTTACTAGGACAATATAAAAGAAGGTAAAATCTTACAAAAAACCTCTGGAAATCTATATTATTATGGGTTTTTATAACATATTTATTTTATCTCTTACCAATTAGAATGTAAAAATACTAAAATTGCAGCATAAAAGTTTCTATTCTCTCAGTCCAGACCATATTAACTTCTTTACCACTGCTTTTTTTTTTTTTTTCCAAAAGGAAAAGAACCATCTTATTGCTCAAGACCCCTGTTTTACCTGCATCAAGTTCCACTAGGAAACAGAAACTTCTAAAGTATGTGCTGAGATAAACTGCATTTCCCAGGATATCTTGCTTTTCTTTACCCTATTATATTTGGATTATTTTGTTATGCAAGCAACTACCATGGTATTAGGCTTTGATTTTCTTATTTCAAATAATCTAAAAGACCAGAAATTTGGAATGAAATTGAAAGATAGATGATGGAAAATTTAAATTCTGCTTTATTCTCAAGCCTTTCTTCTAAGCTTCAATCTATTTAGCACTTGAAACTCAATCTTCAGATAAGAAACAGCAGTCAACCCCTTTGTTGCTTCCCATTTGTTTTTGTATAAGACAGCTTATCGAGTTCCTTTTACCCTGAAAAGACTATAAAAAAAGATGAATTAAGACCTTACTGTATTATTACTAGTAATCCCAGTTTACATTTACATAGCTTTGTAATTACAATGTTTGTTAAAAGCTATTCAAGCTGCATGTGGAAAAGGCACCACATCCGAACTAAAAAGTATCCATCTTGGGGTCAGGCAGAGGCTGCCTGAAAAGTGTTTAATGTTGTGTTACAAAATGGTTTAGAACAGAGCAAAGCACTGTAATTGGAATTACAGACACTATTTGGTGAAAAAGGCTGTTTTGTCTTTACTCATATTTTTGATTTTTATATCTTTTACAGTACTTCATTGAAGAATCTGTTTTTTTGCACCAGTTTTGTGGTGGTGTCTTCTACTTTTTGACACAAAACTGAGTGTTAGAGTTAATGAAAATCAGAAATCATCTAAGAAGAAATGTTACTGGAGTTACTAGTAGACTAACAGCAATATACCACTTTCTGACTTAAGCCTTTGACCTTCAATCAGAGGGCAGACTTCGCAGCTTTGTGAGTTGTAGTTGCCACTTGGAAAGATTCCCAGGATGGTCCCTAAGACAAAGACCTTAGGAACAACAACATAATATCAAAGATGTGTAGCAAATGAAGAATGATAATCATATTACTGGTACAATACTAATATTCCTTTCTAGTCAAAAAGATACTAGGAGATGAAAAAGCACTAGGGAGACAGCATGAATATCAGCTCAGTGTTATATCACAGGTATAAGTTTTAAACCAGATTCCACTTCTATTAATCTTTTATTTGCATTTTCCAAAAGGTAAGATCATTTAAGATAAGATACTTAAGGATATGAAAGATATCTATTAGTAATTCTACCTATTAGTAAGAAAAAATACTTTGCTAAGTGGAATGAATATGGAATAGGAGCATTTTAGAATAATTTCCAGCAACTGAATATCCAGAGCAATCCTCCTTATTTGGAGCAAAATAATGAATCATAGAAAGACCAGAGTACAACATGTGTGGTCTGTAATCAGGAAGGATTTCTATATGATAAATAAAGATGATATTAATGGCAAGATACCAACATTTTTTTTGCTGTTTCCTACTTTAACGTTGTATGCCCAGAGGTCCTAGTTTACAAAGTAAAAGTGGAAAAAATTTCAGAATTGGCTTCTAATTCTTACTGTTACCATTTTTATCCTTATCTGTTTATACTGTAATCATACACAATGGTCAGGATTTGTACTTGACTGTGCTAACAGTTATATGATATATGAGATGACACACTTTTTCTCCCAAGAACTCTATTGTCCTGTGGTTGGAATAGGCACTGAAAAATGGTTACTTGATAGTTTTAAGAAATTTTTTTTATTCTAAGTAAATTCCTTTGTGTTTTGAATTATAGGAAAGAACCTTAATATTCATATATACCTGATAGTATCTTTTCCCTTTTGTATTATTTATCTTGCTTCCCTTGAACTGTCTAAACAAGTTCCTGTTCTTCGTTTTATAAGGAAGCAGATGCCTGACCTGCCACCAATTCTCTGTTCTTTCAGTTTTTTCTTATGTCCTTTATTACCAACATCAGAATTAGCTGCAGTATTTTATTTGTAACCTTCTTTTTCTTTGAGACTCAGTATTAGTTGTTTGTTTGTTTGGGTTTTTTTTTTAATAAATGAAACCACTCTCAGTCCCTTTTCTTGATCATAACCTTTTTTCTCTTTGTCACTGAAGAGAGGTCCAGGGCTTCATGTCTGAAGCCTTTAATTTCTCATAGAAAATATGAAATGTGAAAGGGATGAGGGAATGTTATGCTGCTAGCTTATGCAAAGGGAGTATGAAATCTTGAACAAGTCAAACATTGAGTTGAAGACAGTTTTGTCTACAAGGTCTGACTCGGCTGTGCATGTGTATCTGAAAGTTTGTGGTAACTATGAGCTATCTGAACCACTTTGATCAGTAGCCTTGCCGAAGCACAGGATAAATTATGTGAAATAGCTTAAATTTATATTTAAGATGTATAATAAATACTTCAGATTCCACAATTTTTGAATACTCCCTTTGTAAAAGCAAAACAAATTGATTGAAAGTTCGAGAAAATGTTTTTACCAAACTGAAATATATGCATGAATATTTCATGGATAAATACTAGCTAATTATTAACTCTCACATATCAGTATAAATTTGTTCAGAGTGAGGTTCCTGTGTAGCTGATAACACCACTGAGGTGGAATATAAACATTTCAGTAGTCCAAATGTCCACAAAAGCAGTAGAAAATTGAAGGCGACTGACCCCTTGCCATTGGCACCTATTTCCTGGGTAGGCTGAGGAATTATTTTGCTCTTTCTTCAGTAGCTGAGATGGTGAGACTGAATGGAGATAGCTATTAGTTTAGTGAAGGATTAGTGACAAATTGTGTAGAAAATATTAAAAGCATTTGGCATTCATACCAATCTGCAATAACACTGAATACTGTTCATTTTCCTGAAGGGGATAAATGCTTCAATAATGCTTAATGTTCAGTTTGCAGTCATTATTCCAGAATGGGAATAACCCAGAAATACAATTATGTATCTACTGTGTCTGATGGCAGTTTTAATTCCATTAATAGTGAACTTGGCCACTGTGAGAATTTCTTATTCTTTCTGCAATTTTTTCTACAATGATATCTAAAGACAGTGCTTTTGACTCCGTTCAAGTTGTGAACAATACATTATACATATTGCTCACACCCTCTGCTTGGGAACTTAACTTGCAGACTTAATTTAATGGTTAGTGACTTCATTGTGAGAATAATAAGGACAGATAGACAAAAGACAGAATAATTTCAGTTTGTTTAACCTTCAAGAGCATTGTAAAATATAAAGCAAGGAAAGGTAGCATATCCAGTGCTGCAAACAGAAGATTACAAGCCATATCGATACCTGTAAAGTTTTCATGTTTGATCATCCTGTGAATTTAGCGTAGAAAAGACAGGTTATAATCTCAAGCTAAAAAGACCTGCTACTATATTAATTCTGATGAATGCTCAGTATTTGCACTTCATAAAGCCAAAAGGAGCATATGACTCCAAGAGAACATTTATTAGTATCCAATTTTCTGCCATTTCAATTCCAAGCCTCTGTCCCAAATTCAGAATAACTAAATTTAACTGATCACTAATTTTTGTTAATGACACTTTTGATCTAAGTACCAAGAGCTGCCTTCTATTCTTTTCTGATAAGATAAGCACATCCTTTAAAATATTTTAAGGTAAAACTGTTAACAGAAAAAATTATACTTACTATGCCAAGTTGCACACAGACCAAGTGAAATCAACTACAGGTGCCCACGGAAGAAGTAAATGAATAAAGATTAAATGCATCATTAAATGTAAGGCTGAGAATATAGACCAACCAGGTAGTTACATGCATGTCAGCAACATTTTAGAAATTTATTTTAGTAGATTATTTTTAGAAAGCTGCAATAATTAAGATGCATCAATGACTATGCATTTTTAACAATACTGGTCTTAGTAATATTTTAAACATGGAAAAACTGTCATAGCTAATGGCATTGAATTACTTAGCTTTTTAACTAGAAAAGAAAAGCTGTCAGTGGACTTCGTAGAGTTTGCATGGCAGGAAAGAGAAAAATAGCAAAAAACATCTGCTCTGGAAAACGAAAATATCATTAGGAGGTCAGGTTTATATTTATGATTTAAAATAGATTACTCTGTGTAGCATCAACCAAACTATCTAACAGAGAATTCTGTTTTAGAGAGTATAGAGATTACAGTTATTCAAAAAACATCTGCTAATTGAGGAACTGTACATGAAGGCATCAGCCTCGTCTTATATGTTTTGCAGTGCAGTCGTCCATTTTTTGTTCTCAGCGCATTCCACAGTATCTGCACATTCAGAGGGTGCTCAGCCACGTTAGCTGAATTTGTCTTCAGAAGGTGTTCATTTGCACTACACACACAACTATTTAAATCTGTAACATCCATATCCATCTGTCTCTGTAGCTAGTCTATCTATTTGAGCTTTCCTTAGGCGTCTATCTTAGTTTTACTGATGAGCTGACTTGTTAAGGTGATATCAGGGTGTTGTGTACAAGACAGACCTTAGAAGTGATGGAACAGGGCAAAAGGAGGCCTATATCCAAGGTGTGTAGGCAAATGCACATAGCCAGGAAAAAAAGCAGGAGGAACTAGAGCTCTACTCATGGTCACCAAATGTCATCATCACTGGGATAACGGAGATGTGGTAACAGCTCATATGACTGAAAGGTTGTGATGGATGGATACACAATATTCAGTACAAATAGACCAGGAAGACAATGGGAGTGAAGTGGGAGCTTGGGTATATGAGATGGAGGACAATCTTATTGCAAGTTTATGGGTCAGGATCAAAGGAGAAGCCAGCAAAGGTGACTCTATGGTGGAACTGTGTAACAGACTACCTAAGGAGATAGTCTTAATCTACTAAGGATGTGGAAGTAGATTAAGCCTTGTTTAAACAAATCAGGTAGTCTCTGTATCACAGACCCTGGTTCTTCTGGGGCTCTTTGCTTTCCCTGTTACCTTCTAGAAGGGCAACAAGGCAGGATGTAAGAAGGTACAGGTACTAAATGAGCAACCAGGGATGACACACAGCATCTGTGGTTCACTGACAAGGCAGAACTGGTTGGTGTTTAATAATCAGTGATAGCCTTGGCTGTAGTGACCAAAATAGGAGTTCAAGATTCTGAGGAAAGAGAGTAACAGATTACAAATCCTGAACTTCAGGAAAGCAGATTAAAGCTTATTCTGGAAACCGGTAGATGGGATCCCATGGGAAGAAGTGCCACAGAGCAAGGGGAATCAGGAATGCCATCCTAATACACAGTAAGGCAAGTAGGTGTATCAGGAGAGCAGATTGTTTAAGCAGAAAAATCGTAAAGGAGCTACAGTACAAAATGGAGCCCAGGTTCAAATGGAGATGCTAAAGGGAAACAAGTGTAGGCTTTACAACTAGTAAGTAAAAGGCTGAACAAATAAAATGTGGTCCCAATAACTGGATGACTAGATGGGTAAAAAATTGGTTAATTAATAATTAAGTGCAATTTTAGACCTCCCAGTATGGAAAAGATGTCATCTCTGTCCTTGCAGGCTTTGAATACCTGACTGAATAAGGCCCTGAATAACCTGATCTGACCTCAAAGCTGAGCATACTCTGAGAAGGAAGTTGGACTAGACACCTCCTGAGGTGCCTTCCAACTTGAATTATCCTCTAGTCCTATGATTGGGAGGGTCAGAAAGGCAAGGCTTCGAAAGAGAGAGGAACGGGTTGAGATCCAGAAGTGCATCCTCATTTCATGATTCTGCCTCCTAACCTCTGCAGCCTGAAATAAAAAGTGCAGAAGTGACTTCCCCAGCACACAAAATAATCTCCTTGCAAAACAGCTGCCACCTTGAAACACCTCAGTACTGAGGAGGTCCCAGGAACACAGGGAAGTTCAACCATAGTCCCCACACTAACAAAAGGGAAATGAGTAGAAGTAAAAACCAGCTACAGCTTTCCACTCCAGGAAGGTGTGAATAGTAACTGAGTAAGTATTTCTTCTTCAGACAGTTGCATCTACACCTTGACGACACCCAGTCTGTCTTTCCTATAAAGGAAATTTGAAAGGTTCCAAAATGCAATTTATTTTTAACATACTGTTTTATTTTGATTTTAGGCTGTCTCTGGGACTATGCTGTCTAACAGTTTTCCTTTAATTTGTCTTGCTCTCAGCTTTGAAGAATGACTAACGTGAACCTGGAGGCATCTGGCATAATTCTACCAAATATAGCCTACTGATGTGATGGGAGCAAGAGATGCAGCGTGTTACTATACCTCAGACTTTCTGGTGACAGACTTCAGGATTATTTAGCACTTGAAAGTAAACAGTGAGAGGAATGAGAGTGTGGAATCTTAAATTTTTACAGAGGTAAATGTTCCTTAGTATTAGCAGCCCTGCTGTTACCTCAGCCATATATCAAAGGACATAATACATCCTTGTTTGAAAAGATATTTTCTACAGCCTAGGTTCAATAGCATAAAATAGAATAGATAAAGAGAGCAGCAGAACGTAATGCTTGGTCAGCCATGTGATATTATGAACAATATAGTTGCTTGTAAGTCAGCTGGATATTTATAGCAATTTCCTCTGTGAGAATGGCTATTGGTAAATGCTACTAGTAAAACCTTACAATAACAGTAATAATATCTTTCATTTTTAGTAGCATCTTTGATCCTAGAGGGGCAGCTAGTTTACTGCATGTTTTCCAATTAAAAGGGCATTCATGTTTTATGGCCTTCATCCTATTCATCTTGCTTACCAGCTGTTTAAGGAGAAGGAATAAACCTGAGCTCCGGAAAACTTAAGCTTACTTTGCATTTCTATATTCCCTCTTTATTGCAGGATCTCTGCAGGGTCTCCGCACAGATTGCTGGAGGGTGACTCCATTTATCTCCAGTCATTGATATGGTATGACATGGTATTATGTCTCCTAATGTTTATATTACATTATATTAGATCATTTTATATTAAGATTTCCAGACAAGTAATCAAACTCCATGGTGATAGATGCTGTATAGAGATTTATCAGAAAAGGCAGTCCACAGTACAGAGTCTATAGTCTAGACCAGACAGGACACTGGAAAGCTTAGACATTTGATCGAATGAGGGCTTCAAACACAGGAATAGACTTCAAACAACTTACTGGGTTCATACAGGGAGTCTGTGGAAGAATATGGAACAAATAATCTCTGGGCTCAGTTCTGCTTTCACACAGGATAAATTAGGAAAAGTTCAATTCTGTGCTTGGGTCATGAACCAACAGAAAGTAAAGTACTGGCCTAGAGTCCCTTAATGTAAGGATCATCTGAGGTTTAGAAATGCTTAGCTTTACACCAGAATATCTAGAATATAGCAAACCATTTACAAAAATAGAACTTGAAGAATCTAAATAGTTTTGCCCTGAGTCAAATCTTTCCTCTAGATAATTGCTTGTTTCTTGTCAGGCTCAAGTCTACCTAGTAAATTGCATTTTTATGAGAACAGATCTTCAAATTAAGCACTATATTTTACCTTTCTTTAGATTGTTCAGTGAGGTTTTAGAGAAGTATGAGAAAAGATTGACACCAAAGCGAAATCCTAGCATTCTCTAGACTATATTGCACTCTAAGTTTTACTGCAACCTTCACACAGAGGAGGAGCTCCCTATGGAAACATCTCACCTTCCCCTTCTGTAGTACCAGGGAGGTGTGATAGGTTACAGAAGGAGTGAAACAGTGACACCCCTTGAGACTTCATTGCCCCTTGTTCAAAAGTGATAGTGCTTCAGCTGTGGTCTTGTTTCTTGGTTTCAGCATCACAATAGATGCAAACACTATGGCATACTTCTGTTTGCAAGGAGACCATAACAGTAGTACATTAAAATGGTATAACTCTGCCCAGTGGTGATTCTATCAAGCAAGTAGCAGCTTGAAAAAGATCAAGAGGGGGTTCTAAAACAAGACTGATTTTTTAAATATGACATTTACTTAGAAACAAAAGGCCTAATTATCTTGATTAGGCCTTTTGGGACCCTTGAGGAAGTGGGAGTTTCTTGCTTTTGGGCCAGTGTAAGAGTAGAATTAGATTGGTCAGATGTCTCAGTTGCTATGGTCCATGAAAGTTTTTAGATCATCCAGAAATTAAGAGGGCAGATGCCACCCCAAAAAGACTCACTTCTCTAAACCATAACACCACTGCTGCAGAAAGGTCTTGCTCTGAACTGACACCACTATATTTGGGTAATCCTCCATGCAAATAAAAGCCCCCAAATTTTCTCTTGAAATCAGCCCTATGACCCTTGCAGCCTAAAGAAAGGCAGAAGATACATAACATAGGCTAGGACTGGATCACTGTATAGATTCAATGTCCAGCGGTTTGAATGCTAACCCAGATTTTGTCCACAGTATCTCAGCTTCCTGGCTTTAGAGATCATTTATGCAAACTTACACTTCCTGCAGCATTCTGGTATTGGACTGGAAGAGGAATATGAAAAAGGAAGAAATTTAAACTGAAGTGAACACATGTTTTAATAAATTTCTAATTTTAATGAGATCTGATACTGAATTTCAACATAGCTATTAAGATTAGTTCAAAACTCTCACCTGTGTCCAGAATAAGTTTTTCTTTGCCAGTTCTTCTATTATCTTGGCCTTTGGAATATCAAGTTATACCTTCTCAAACATTCATGAGACGTGTGTGTGTCTATACTTATATAAGGACACTGTAGTGGACTTTTTTTTAGATCAGACTTAATACTTGCTCCATTCAAAAGAAAACAATCCTAAATCATAAGAATCTTTTGAATTCTTCGAAAGTGGAGGGATTTATAAATCCACAGCTGGAATAAAATGAATTGCAAACCTTAAAAGAGAGATTATGTTTCTAAAACATGAGGACAAGCATGACCTTACTGTAAAACTATGTGTTTTAGCCTATGGGTAAAAGTGGTACGTGAGGGGATTATTTATGTTTAGGTGTGTAAATAAATAGTAAGCCTTTGGACACCCTTTTCATATTTCCAGTGGAGCCTGCCAGCAGTCTTATTTCTGTTGTGGCTTCAGGACATTAAGACCAAAGGAACATATCTAAAATAGGTGTTGCAAATGCAAAAGTATCTGTGGCACCTCTCACCTTCACATCTAAGGGCCCTGATTTGGCTGAACATGTGCTTTACTTAAATATAGTGATAGTACCATGGCACTCTGATACACTGTTCCCAGATTAAACCATTGCTCTAAGGTAGCAGAACTGGGTCCTTGGTGTTGTATCTATTTGTTCATGAAAAGTTTAATCCTATACTGATCATGACTGTAGATTGGAAATAATTCTAGGGAAATTGACTGCATTTGTACAAATTCTTGGCTTTGTTTTATTTGGCTGTAGAAGGAGTAAAACTATGTTGGTCATACAGAGATATAGATTTTGTGGAGGCAAAATACTTCTGAAATAATTGAAGGTGAGTTGTAAAGACAATCAATCATCAGAAAGTCATATTCTTTTAACATTTAACTTATCCAAATCCCTGCTTTTTCTGAAGTATTGTTCCAGTACTTTGAAAAAGTTAGAACAGTAACAACAAAAAGTCCCATGCTATTATACCCTCTGAAATGACCTTAACCTATCATAGGCCATCATTGTTTTAGTGTCTTCTGTGATTAATAGTTTTTCACACATGGACAAGATTATGGACAGTCTGATCTATATGTCATCTTTGTACTTAGTCTGGAAGCTCCCTCCATGATTGAAAGTGGCTGCTCTGGAGCAGCAGCCCTGTACTATATCCTGCATAGTGCTCTGTTGTGGTACAAATTTAGGCAGAGTGCCATAAAAATTCCACCATAATTTTATATGAAATTAGACGTGATAACACACGAGTGCTTGGACGCTTCAGTATCCATCCTTTTGAGTAATACTGCACTAACTCATCCAGCAATTAGGAGTTTTGTGCATTCTTCAAGCAGAACATGGTTGAACCGTATCTTTCACATATTTGTGAAGTGCTCAGGCCATGAGGTATTCTGGTTAACTTGTTCTCCACCCTTTCTCTTGAAGTGCAGCCAGAAATGCTAGCGTCGTGGGCCAGAAGGAGTAAAGCCAAGAAGAAACCTGACTCCACCTTAAGGTTCAGATATTTGGTTAGAAAGGGAAAAAAAAAAACAGGGATGCCAAACACTCCTCCCTAATATGTATGTACATTATACAACTGCTAAAACAGTTCTGGGAGCAGAGTTAAGAGACATAAAGTCTATTATTTTTAAGCACCCATCTGAGAAGATGGCTGACTATTGTCTTTTTCTCCTTGTAGTAGCCCTGAGAAAGATAGTTTCAATGAACCTTCATCTCTCCTTTCCCAAGTCTACGGGTAAGATCATTGCAACATTCCTTGCTTTCCTCTTTTTCTTTTAATTAGCACTTAATTCCTCTTAATGGCTTTTGAACATGTTCCCATGTGCCTGGTTGTGAAGCAAATCATCATCTTGTAGCTATTGTGTATTTGGAAGGCAGTTTTCTTGGGCTATTTATTAGGGAAATACAAGAACACTCATGTTTTAATCTACCAACACCAAATACGATGCAACACCAAAGGTTAAAATGAGAGGCAGCGGAAACAATTGTGGAAGGATTTTAGAGCATAATTATCAGAATGTTCGCATGTATTCATTGGGATATAAGTGTTGCATGCTGTTCAAACAAATAATTAAATATAATCTTTACCTTGAAAAAAAGACATCCTAAGTAAACAAAGAAGATTAAAAATGGATTAGGAAATGGAGGTAAAGAAAAGCAAGATGTCCTGCCCTAGATCAAAAAATTAGATATAGAGTCAGCAAGACACTCCCATGTTTCTGGCACCCAGCTCAGTGCCCAGCATGACACACATATTGTATTACTTGCCTGGATATGCTTTGTTGTTAGAAATAAATAAATTCCTGAAACCTCTACCCTTTAATGCAATTAGGCAAGCTATTAATGTAGTGCTTTGAGAACAGAGCTTCATACTACTCCTGGTCCCATTGATGTGCCTTTTCCAAAGAGAAACACAAGCATTATTTGACCTAAAAAGAGGTTGGAGAGTTTAACCATAAAAATCAATGAAAATCTGTGTTTATGGGAGAAGTTTGAATGGCCTGGTGATGAACAAAATAACTGGTGATTTCAGTTTCTAAACAGTTCTTTAGAATGGACTTCTCACAGACTTTCAGACTACACACTATATACTTATACATACATATAGATGTATTTATACATATGGATGTGTGTATATGTTATATATATGTGTGTATATATATATGTATATGTGTATCTACAAACAGGCAAATTCTGCTGTTCATAATTGAACAATATTCCTACTGAATAACATAGAATTTGTCTCTGTTTGACAATACTGTTCTGTATGGAAGAAGTTAAATCCTGTCTGAAGTGCAGAATATCTTCTTGGACCTCCTTCAGCTTTACTGTATATGCAATTAATAATTTAAGATTCAGAAAATAGAAACGAAGAGGAAGTTCACCAAACATGGTTTTGCTTGAGAAACACAGAGAAAAATCTCCCTAAGATACTACTAACATTGAAAGATGATGGAAATTCTTGACCTTTCAGCAGGCAGGATTATGCTTAGACTATACTGTATATGATATGATCTCTTAGTGGGACATCTTTTTAAGGGTCAACTGCTCAAAGAAAAGGTTAATGTTTACTGACATGTACAAAATGGGGCCTGCAAAATTTCAGCCAACTGGAAGCTCTGCTCATTTAGAAGTCTAATTAGATTAATTCAGCTTAATTATGTATAGTATTTAATAACACCTAAACAGAGGCTAACTAATAAACTTTAAATATCCTATTTTCAAAATTGTTCTCAGCTTAAAGTAGTCTATGTCATACGTACCAGTTTGAAAAATGCTGTTTCCATAGAATATATTAATATTACTACATTATACCAAAGCAGTCTTGTTTAGCATGTGAAATATGATGTGTCAACTGTTTATTTCAGTTTTTGAACCAAAGTGAATAACTGCTATAGCAATTGTTACATCACAGATTATTTGACATACTCTAATGATTTAGAACGATAATGGCTGAGGTTTTAAGCATTTCTGTCACCTGTGTAGTAAAAGCAGGGAAGGGCATATTCCTGAAAACTTGAAAACAACAGTTTTTCTGCTGACACATGGTTAGAAATAGGATTGTGAAATGGCAGACATGTATTATTTTCAAATTGAGCTGAGAAAAAAAAATCATACAGAAAGAAAGAATCAAATGCGTTTAAGCATATAATTACATTTTCTAAGCTGTTGATCATAGCTGTGTGAAAATACAGTTCTCAGCTCAACAGCAGGTGCATGATCTTTTCCCAGGACATTGCTGTGTTATAGATGCATGACTTTGAAGTGGTCTGATGCAAACAAAATGTATAACAACCTTTTGATTTGCTCGTGTTGTGCCTCACACCTTTGACTGGTGTAATTTTTCTTTCTAGCACACTGGATTTAGGTAAGGCTTACTGGAAAAACAACTGTGATTTGCCAACTGATGGCTCAGAAACAGAGAGACGAATCTTCACTAATCACTTGTGAATAAACTAACTGACTGCTGTGTTGAGTATTGAACCTCAGAGGGATTTGGATCATAACTTAAAATACAGTACTGGACTCCTGTCAGAAGCTTCCCCACCTTTTGTCTTCATTTTTCCCATGGATTTTAACAACTAAGTTTTATTGGTAGAGACCTGGCACTAACAGATTTAAATTTACATGGGCAACTATTCACAAAAAAAGCTCTGTTACCTGTGTAGGGAAGGACAATGCTTGACAGAGCGTTCTGTCAAGCATTTCCAAGGATTTTGACACAAGTGGAGGCTAATGAGCCCTATGAGGCTCTGACCTGTATTTCTGAGAGGTACTTCAGACCATCGGGGAGTGGAGGGACACTGTAAGAAAAAGCATGATTTTGCAGTTATCACACAAGATAGTTGGGGGGTATTGGTTCCATCCAAGCAGACTGACCAAAAAAATGTCTTCAATTATTTTTATTTTGATACTATATTCAATTGTTTAAATTATATATTTAATGTTATGTATGCATGAAAGGAGAAGGCTTTTTCCATTTTTCATTATTTCAATTTAAAATTAAATTAAAATTTACTTATTCTCTGGAAACACATGTGAAAAATAAAATGCAGCAGAATGAAGTGTGAGAAGTGAAAGTATATAATTTTCATGGATAGATGAAACTCTTTGTTTCCTTCCCTTTCCAGTTCTTGTTTGATTGATTAATTTTTCTTCCTTGGAAAATTTCTTACATTATGACCATGAATCTAGTCAATGTATTCAGGTCACAGGAAATAACAGAAAGAAAAATACTGAAAGGGATTTCTTGACTAAAAGAGCTATTTCTCTATCACTCTTCCCTAGATATGTTGCCTTCAGCCCATCCTAATTCAATTAGGAATACTAGTAGGAATATCTCAAATTACTGTAATTGATGCAGCAAAAGGGGAGGAAGATGATATAAGAGTACCTACCTCTGACCTATGTGAGACTTATCCAAAATAACTCAATTATGTGTTATAAAAATAACTGTTACCTATACTATATATAGTGGTGATAGCTATGTGGGAAATGGCATTTATAAAGCACCTTTGACCACTTCACCTGAACCCAGATCACTAATCCATCTAGCCTGGGACAATTTCCAACACTCCCAATCTGTCAACAGTTCCAAACAGCTGCCATTTCAAAAATAAAGCCAGCCTTTCAGACAAATGTCTCTTCTTTCCCTCAAGATGTGGCATTATTCTTTTCTCTGCTTCTCCTCTTATAAATTCTGCTGATGTGATGTGGGATCAGTAACTGGTCCTTGAAAAGGTGACTGGAGAAGTGGCAGATCCAGTAGCTGATAAACCATCTTAACCTGAGATGATAAAAGATTATTCACACTCATGATCTGGCACTCCACATCCTAAAGAAATATGGGAATAATTTCTGCCTGAAAAAAAGAGTGAAACATTATACTCAAAAGTGCAAAAAGGACACATAAAATACACTTTTGACTTCTTTTCTCCAGAGATTTTTGTTTATATGCTTGTGAAAATTCTGTGGGATGACATTCTATCTTTATTGTAACACTGCATTCAGTGGAAATTAAATTAAATTTATATGTGAGGAGAAGTGATGACAGGGGGGCTGTTTGAGTGAGGAAGGAAAAAGACACTTCATTGGTCCCATTTGCTCTATATTTCAACCCACAAAATTTCCATAAATTTTAATACAGCCAGGATTATAACTTTGGGAATTATCTGGGAGTAGAACAAGATCATCCACAGGTACGGGTTATAAGGAGGTTATGTGAAAGTGGATATCCTTCTCAAAGCAGGATTTATATTTATTGAAGGCTGCTTCCCTCAGGTTGAGTTCCTTCAGCACATCTCCCTTGAAGTGGGAGAAAGCTCTTGCAGCTTTCCGAATGGTATAATTAGCTTTAGTACAGCTGTTACTGCCAAATTGTTTCTAGGTATGGAACTAACTAGTTCAGATATTCCTGTATCATGGTCCCCTGTACAAATCAGACATGCCCCACAACACAATGTCCAGAATAATGCTTGACATCTTATGTTTTTATAGAATCATCGAATCATCGATGTTGGAGACCTTCAAGATCGTCCAGTCCAATCGCCTACCTGCATCACCACTAAACCAGATCACCCAGCGCCACATCCAGATGCCTCTTGAACACCTCCAGGGATGGTGAGTCCACCACCTCCCTGGGCAACCTATTTCAATATCTAATCACCCTTACAGTGAAAAAAATTTTCCTAATGTCTAATCTGCATCTCCCCTGCTGCAATTAAAGGCTGTTTCCTCTCGTTGTATCTGCCTATAGCATGCTGTTACAGAGGGTAAATATATGTATATACAACAGAAGATTTTAAACTCCTGTAAAGACTCAATAGCAAAAAAATTAGATTTTTTTTCATTAAGCAGATTCTTATTTTCTTCCAGTTGTCTGGCATTTTTGACTTGTGGTAAACTGGTTATCCAGTTGTGGAGAGACAAAACAGCACTACCAAGAAAACTGTTTAAAACATGCTAAAAAGTTTTAAAATTATTTCCTCTGCATTCCTGAGAAACATTGAACTAGCAACTAAGTGATGGTTGATAGTATAGTTTGATTTTTTATTTATTTTTCTGTTACTTGAAACTTTAAGATACAAGCAATATGATCATTCCCAATGAGTGCCAATAACATTTTTATGTAACACCAGACAGACAGCTAGTTATAAAGGCAAATGAAGTAATAGCAGATTAACTACCATGAACTTAATCATACCAGATCTATATAAATGATGGATTTTGTGTGTGCATTTGGCATTGTACGTGAAACTTTTGTTGGAGACAGTCCTGCCTGCTTCTCAAATTAATTCAGATGGAGTTGCAAGTACTCAGTACTACCGAGGCAGTTTAATAAGGGCCTAAACCCACAGCCTTTGAAAGTGAAAAAAATCACTTTGAAGAAGGAATTATATAGAACTGGACGTTTATTATATAAATCAGTAACATGGTATCTAAAGATCCTGTAGCACTCAAGAGAAAATACTCTACAGAGGTTTTGAACCATCCTACAGAATTTAATAGATAAGACTATGGTTGGTGTATGGCAGGCAGGAACCTTTAAAAAGAAACTATGCAAAGGATATATTCTATATCAAATCCCCAAATATCTTATATTAGTTTGCATAGGACCTTATTAAGTAAGTGTTGTTATAAATAGGGCAGTTTCATTAAATCTTTGTTCTATCAGTTTTTTTCATCCCCAGGAGACACTATTTTTCTTCAGGAACTTTCCACTAAAACAAACAAAAAACCTTCAAGACTTCCCTGGAAACAATATTTGTGCTTAAAGAGCAGTTGGTGATACCAGTTCTTTCAGACTAAGTCCTTTTCTCACTCTTAACTTTTTTAATAGCGTGATTTAGAAACCCAATCTGTGCAATTCAGATATTGTGCAAGTATGCAATTTATCTTGAATTTACCTAACTAGCTGCGGATAAAAAAAATTTTTTTCTTTTATCTGAGCACTATTGAATGGAGTTTTTTGTTTAACAAATTGCATTTTACCGTGTTAAAAAGAGTAATTCATTATTAGTCTAAGTGAAGTTACTTTGGTCCTAAGATGTCCCAATTACACAAAGGTTTGGTTTATGCTTAAAGCTTTGGTAATTGGATAGTCTGTCATTGAGTGGGAAACACATTAATTTACATGGGAGAGTGAAACCAGAAGAGGTGAAAATTTGTCTCTTCTTAATAAAACTGCTATGATAAAATAAAAACTCTTATTTTTAAAAATTTCTTTTGCTGTTAAATTTGGTGCTGTAGCAGCTTCTGTAACCAAATTTCTACTGGATAAAGTATCCCAGGACTTCATTTTCAGTATGTCAGAACTTCAAAAATACTGAAATGAGTTGGCAGGAGTTGTTTTTTTCATGAGAAGAGTTGGTTGTTCAGAATTTGGAAGGAGTTTTATATCCAACAGTGCTCAGTGAAACATCCTAATATGTGACTGAATTTTGAGAATTCAACAGCACTCAAAAATACTCCTGAGAATTTATTCTACTTTTAAATACAGAGCTGTGACTGCAGGGGTTCCTAAGGAACTGGTCACTGGAATTTCTTATGTATAATAACCCTACATTCCCCCCAAAAAGGAGTGTAGAATGTGTAACAGTATGGTATGGTGACAGTAGGCCAAATGGTCTGCAAGAAGGATTAGGATCAAAACAGCTTTACCTTAGAAGCTTCCTAGGTGATGGGAATAAGGAGCTGAAGAAAACAGTAATCTGACACGATTTTTACACCCCTCTAAAAATATAAGCACAGTCACTGTGGATTCATGTTGAAAACGTTATAATACCACAAAACCAAACAACGTAAGACCGCCTACCCGGCCACCCTTTTTAACCTCTGGATAGAGCTAGTGAATAGACACCAACTATGGAAATATTTCACAAGTGGCAGAAAAGTAAGGTTTTCCGTGGGGGTTATTGTTTTCAGAATCTATCATCTTGTCTCTGTAAATAGCTCTGGTTCAAGTAAATGTAGAGGATGCTCTGCAGCTATTTATCCCTGTGCTGTAACCTGGGGAGGCTGCTGACTGGACTGACAGTACTCCCACACATGCCACTCTGAGACTCAAGGTACACAGCACAAGTCCTCACGTGAGAAAAGGCTTCCAAGGTGAAAGGGGGCTTGGCGAGTTTCCCACTCACTCCTCTGCTTCTGGAGTTGAGATTGTACCTTGGGACCCAGTTCGGACAAAGACAGTTCAGCTTTTGGTACTGCTGCACTACGAGCAGGTTAAGAGGATGTCAGCACCTCAGAAGTGAGCAAACATACATCTGCAGAGTCAGCAGAGGCATGATTTGGAAGATTTTTGACATGGGTCCCCTTTTACTTTAGGCATGGATGGGATTATGAAGAGGACATGCTAGTGTTTGCTACCCATAACAGAGCTGCCCTGTTTGACACTATACAACTGATGAGACTGCGAAAATTTCTTGAGGACTTTATGGAAAATAGATCCTTGTTTTAATTCTGTTCTATGATTAGTTACTGTGTACTGCTTCATACTTTTTTTTTTTTTTACACCCTCAGGGGACACCCACCAATTTAGCTCGTAGTTCTGTGCAGTTTATAAACCAGAGTTTACTTTCTGTTAGCACAGCAATACCTCAATGCTGTGTGAGAACTCAAGGCTGTATGTATTAGTTGTGCATACAGAAAGCCTATTTAGAATTTACTGTTGTTCACATTGTCAAATCTTTTTTCCCCTGGCATTAGCTCCACTGAAACATCTGTAAGCCTGCCCCACTAAATAAAAGCGCCTGACTTTTAGAAGAGAATGAAAGCAGCTCTTGTAGATTCTGCGTTTAGAGCATGTCACATGGTACAGCTTGGTCAGAATATTTTTGAAGTTAAATAGTGTTTAGAGAAGTTCCAAAACAAAAATCAATCCAGGAAAAAAATTCCAAATAGAAGATTTCTGGTTTGTAAAATGTTGTCAGACCTGCTTCCTTTGAGTGAGGCTGATCTATAAAAAAAATGGCTTTGTCTGTGTAACTGTAACAGGGGATTGATTTAATTTTCTTTTTTAGCTTGTACAGCCATGGAGGTAAGGTGCTGCCTTATTTCAAGGTCGGTCTTGTTTGGGAAGGATAAATGTTTGCACTGCAACTTGTGGGTACAAAAGGACACACACCCCAAAACCCTTGTCCATGGAGGAAAATTCCCCAAGTGCCGGATTACGTCCTGAAATACCTCTACATCCAAGGAGTCGACTTGAACATGTAACTGCAACCTTGTTCCAGGTGTGCCACATGTCAGCACAGGCTTTAGAAAAATATCTTCAGAAAGACAACTTTGATCTTTCCATTCCTTGAGTACAAGACTAAGCTAAAGTAAAAGAGACCATCCTAGTTCAGCATGTTTTAGTAATCTGCTCGGGAATGTGATGTTTTCTCTGAGAGCAGATGTACAGCTTTCTCTTTTCATCCTTTTCTCATAAATTCATTCCCTTTTTGTTAAGCTGACTGTTACATGAATTAGTTTTTTAAGCTACACATTCCCAAACAGGCTTCTGATTAACCCCTATGTAAGTGTAGGACATGCCACTTGTGTCCAAATTCCCCAGTCAGACCACAGCTCACATGGACTTCTCTGTCTCTCCTCTAGTGGGGATCTTGGGAGTTTCCATCTGTCTGAGGAAGGGTTATTTATCATGCATGTGACTCTGGCTCTACTTCACCTGAGTCTCATGACAGTGTTTTTAGGAGATAATGGTCAAGCTCTCAATTTTCCTTAAAATGGCAACACAAATTTCTAGCTTCCGTGATTGCAGGAAAAATTTTGAAAATGTGGAATGCTCCTCTAAACTGCAGAATCCAGAAGTCAAATAAAATACTTTCCTCCTCTTTATGCTTCAGGTTCTTATATTTTTTTAGCCACTTTGTCTTTTTAGCATTTTTTTTTTCTGTAGAGAAACTAGAGGTATGGCAATTAACTCACGCTTTTATGTATTTATTTTTTATTCTCTGAGGCTGACAGTGAGCTTTTCCTAGCCTCCCAAATATAAGTGAAGTCAGGGTTATGCTGATTTCATTATAACTGAAATAAAGGGCAACCAGTCTCCAAACAGCAGCAGCTACCAACTCCTTCCCAAAAGCAAGTAAAGGTCAGTGTGCCATGATCTCTCTTAACCAAAGAAAGATCCAAAGGAACTCCTTCCTTGTAGTGCTCATGGCAGTCCTAAAGAAAAGGCTGGGGTGAGACCCTAAGAGGAGACACAGCCTGACAGACAGTCTGGGTAATATTTGGTGGATCTGAGGAATTTGCAATGAATGTGTCAAAACAACAATTTTCCTCTCAGTATTCTGAGAGGGGTGCAAGAGGCTTTCCTTTCCCCTCTTATAAACGGTCCTGCAGACTGAAGGTAAGGGTTTGATGTTGGATAACTGAGGCTGTGCATTTCTCATTTAATAGTTAGCTCCTTGCCTGTATAATTTTAGATGTGAGTAATTGGGTTTTTCTTCCTTTCTTTTCTTATTTTTTTTTCGTTCTTTCTTGCATCAGTGGAAACAAAATATCAGAAGTATGGGAATAGTGGAGCAAGTGGAAAGAGTGAAAACAGCCGTTTTCCTGGAATATAATATGCCATGGGGGTCAGAAGCAGATGAAGCTAAACAATGACAAAAGAGACCGCCTTTATTCATACATTTCTTCTTGTTCCTTTTTGAGCCATAAAATATTTGAAGTTGCTAATTTTACAGTAAAATCAATTATTTTTCTACCCTCTGGGCAGCTGGATTAAGATTTAAGCTATTGCTGAATGATTGGTTCCTTTCTATTCTTTTTTTTTTTTATTTTAGTGCTGTCAGTATATTCAGTGCCCGTTTAAATAAGGCTCATGTTGCTCAAGAAAGATTGCAACAGACTTTGTGTTTTGTACACTCAAGAAAGCATTGCTTGTAGCTAGCAGAAAAGATACGAAGGACTGAGAAGGGAACTTGCTGGTCTGTATTTAACCATACTATTTTGAAAAACATGTTTCAGGAAAGAGTCATTTACACAGTTTACTAGGGACAAGAAATTCTAAAATTAAAAACGCTTCAAATAAAACAACTCATCCTCATAGAAACTACTGGGAATAATTCATTTGACCTCACCCAAGAAAAATTATTTAAAAGTTATTTACAATGCCAGATTACAACTTTGAGATATGTCTTTAGCAAAAGATTTTTTTTCCCTTTCCTTATTTTTTAAACAAGGTTCCACTTTAAAATCATAGATTTATTTTCTGTAGAAGAGAGTTCTTTGCAAGTGCAGCAAAGAAGTTAGGTTTTTTTGTGAAGGAAAAAAGAATTAATGTGTCTGAAATGCACATTTACTAGGCAAGTTTAGTTTTGTATGAAGTGTTATCTTTAAGGATCATTCCTGATTAATTGCAAAGCCTAATGAAATCAATGGGCCTTCTCACATGTTTCAAATTAAATATATGATCAAGTGATCTGCTGGATATGACAGGCTGTACTCTTTAGTAGATCCAGAAAAACACTTTTAGCTATTTTGTTTTTTTTTTCCTGAGAATAAACATAAAGCCTAGTGAACTGAAAGATTTCATTAGTTCGTTTTGGTTTACTTTATTGATAATGCAAGAAACAATTATTAACCAGATCAAACTGTTTTGTCCATTTCTTCTTTTCTTTTACTTTTTGGGAAGGGGGAGAAAATGATTTCTCATTTAGAAATCTTCTTCATTTGTAATTCTGGCATATAAAAAATCAGTACTTGAAGATTTAGCACTTTGGATCACAAGAACTTTTTGTCTAACTTTGTCAGATGTGAAATGAAATTTTCCAGACTATTTTGTTCCTCCAATTGTTTAGGTAACCCAAAATGGCTTTTCTGCTTCAATTTTACAGAGTAGACAGGAAATTTGTTGTTTTCCTTTGTCCAACATTCCTCTTTATCTGGAAAGTCTGTTTTTGAATATTAGGAACTTGATGCTATTAAGCAGTGTTAATAATTTAAACTTCTTGGATCTTTTTCAGGTAGTTCAGACCTTGAGAAAGCGAACATTTGCACTACTGCAAATAAACTCCAGTTGACTTACCCTCTCCAACTTCAGTATCTGTCATTGAAATAAACATTAAACAAAAGCATTACATTTTATTTATCCTACCTATTTTCCAATACCGTGAAAGAGGCAATAGTTGCTGCTCTGAGCTGCAGAGTAGTAACCAAATTCAACATTAGGAACTTTTTCCCTCAAAAAATGAGGCCATAAGCAACAATAAAGAACTTACATTATACTTCCTACAGATAATGTTCTTCCCTCACAAGCTGTTTGCATCTGGCAAAATGCCCCAGTCACCAGCCCATGAATTTCACAGACACTCATTCCTGCTACCACCAAGTAACTTACTTAACTTTTTTTTTTTTTTGGCTGAGAAGAGCAAGTTTCCAGCTGGACAACAGTCTGTAGCAGTTTACATATACTGAAAGATGCCACATAACAACATAAAAAAATAATAATAAAGAAGCTACTGAAACTTTGCCTTGGTATCCACAGTTTACAGTAGCTTGTTTTGTTGGCTGTAGTAGTCTATGGAGAGCAACAGGAACATGAGGTAACTGCTGATATTTTTGAGATCTGAATAAGAAATTACCCAGGATGAAAATGGCTCATACAAAAATATTAGACTTCTGTGTTGTCACACATCAGCGTCTTTGCTTATTGTCCTGTATGCAACAATAGAGGCACCACCAGACCACATAAACTGATACCCAGTGATCTTTATGTTCCTCATTATTCAAATCAGCCACTCTAGAAATCCCTTTCTATGCATCCTTTCAACTTCTGCATTAGATACAGGTCTTTTATTTTATGTAAGGCCTGGTACAACACCTACAATACTGCTTTATCTTTTTTCAATCTCCTGTGGTTTGTGAGGCCTTTGCATCTTTTCACATGCTTCCTTTGTGCCCAGTTACTTACTTTAAGTTACTGATTTTATATTCTTCGCATTTCCAAAGCAGCCAGTTCTCAGTCCTTTTTCTCTCTTCATAAACCTTGAGCTGCTGCTGCTTTCCAGTCACAGGAGAGCATCCCGCTCCCAGAAATTTTCTTTTTTTTCACCTAAAACCACTGGGGAACTGATTCTTGGAATAGTTCCCTTTCCTCTCTGGCCAGGGTGGTGAGGCCTGGGCATGCCACCCCACTGGACTAAGGGGAACTCTCTGTGTACTTCTCCTTCTAACCTTCCCCTCTCCTGGTGCACTGGATGCCTGCTTTACTGCCCGAGAATAGCTGTTAGTAAGGTTAAAGAGTGGTTAGCAATAGTGACATGATTACTGTGATGTTAGCGGTCATATGGAAATCACAGTTAAGGTCTGTTGTCTGCCACTCAGGTCTCAGTATTTTGATACATTCTCATTTTGCTGAGAATTTTTCTTTGGCTTCTTCCTCAAAATATACTTTTGTGACACTCCCATAAAACCACAAAAGAGCGGTCGAGAAGGGCCGGAAAGAAGGAACTTGCCCCACCCCTACCATCAGGCCCTGACAAAAGCCAGAAACTGTAGAGAGAAATCAGAAGAATGAATGAACTGATTGCTAACTCCAAACCCTCTGTTCACTTTTTCACTGTAAGAGTGCCAGAGCACTGGGACAGGCTGCCCAGAGAGGTTGTGGAGTCTCTGGAGACATTAAAAATCTAACTGGATGCATTCCTGTGTGACCTGCTCCAGGTTGTCCTGCTCTGGCAGGAGGGTTGGACTAGATGATCTTTCGAGGTCCCTTCCAACCCCTAACATTCTGTGATTCTGTGATTCTGTGATTCACCTGCTTGCAACTTGTTGCTCATATGAGTATTTTTTTCATCTGTAGCCGATGCAATCTAAGTCAATAGCGAGTTCTTTGGTGCAGAGACCTTGTTTACAGATGTGATTTTGGAAACAAATGATTCTGTAAAACCACTGACTAGTTGAGGGGGATCTAAAAAGAAGCCTGTGATTTTTAGGGAAGCCTGAGCATGTATCTTCTGGAAATCAGACTCCTCTAATAATTCATATTTTCCAGTCTCTCCATCACTCTGGCAAACTCATGAACAGGTTGTGGAGTTTCTTACAGAACAAGTTTTAAAAATGCAGTTAAGGCAAATACTTGCTGGGAGTATCCTGGATATCAACAATTCCACTGCTGGTTTCCAAAGCAAGGTTTCTGTCTTTTTCTGTAAGATGACTGCAAGAAGTTCCTCAGAAATCTCATCCTCAATTTCTTTACTAGTTTTCAGATTTTGCAGAATGTCTGCAAAATACAAGAATTTCATAGATATCAAGTCAAAAACCAGACAACATAATTACAGGAGGCGAAAAGAAATTCTGGAAAAGACGACCTCACTCATGAATCTGACACTAATCATCTGCAATAACAAATAAAGTTCTGAGAAGAAAACAAAGTGATGGCTGAGAGATTCTTTAACAAACAGCTACAAACAAAAATGGTTTAACAACAGTCAACCAAAAAAACCTCAAGTCCCAAAAAAGGAAGTAGAGCTAAAACAATCTCTATTCAACATTCTGTTCCACAAGTCTCAGTGGAGCCTTTGGGACTGTGGTCCCCATATTTAAGTTAGCTATGTGTTTCATGAAAAATTTAGATCTGAAGATTCACTGTGTTCTTGACTGTTCTTAGCACACTGTCTTTTGTTCTTGCTTTCATGCTTTTACCCAACACCTCAGCAGCTAGATCATCCCTTTGGGACTTGAGAAACCTGGGTTTTTTTCCTCCCTTTTGCCCAACAGAATTCTGGCTTAAAATCTCTCTCTAAAAATTTCTGGAGAGTGTCTTGGGGAAATCTGGCATGAGAGGAGTCTCTGAATATTTCTGTGAAAAATGTTCCATTTTGAATTAAATAATTAAATACTTGTTAAGCTGTTGGCCTTGGGGTTAGGGAACTTGCCTAGAGGAAAGAGATGAATATTTCACACTGCTCTGATTAATAGTTCACTATTTTGTGTTAAACCAAACAAGGAATAGACCTCTAGCATTCTCCTTCCAAGTAAGCCTTACTTTAAAGGCCCATTCACACACTTCTTCACTGGGTTTTCTCCCTTGTGTGCCACCCAACCTAGGTGAGGGGTATAAATACAATTAACTCTAGGGAAAGCTGGAATTTCATGTGCAACATTTCCTGTTCCCTGGCTTTGGCGCCTCTCCAAGCATTATCTCAGACTTCGTAAAGCCTATTCTTATGTGTCCAACTATCCTCCCCAAAAAAAGTACCTAACTGGAGTCTGGTGAATTGGGGTATTTTTGAGTTCCTTCTGTGGATTTCACCTCTAACTCATTATTTTTATTCTTTATCAAATTCCTATTCAACTAAGAATTAATCCCTCTGCCAACTGTAGCAGGGCATGGAAAACACTTTGCTGTAGTAAGGTATGTATATGGATTAGAAGTTGTGAGATATGTTCTGCAGGACGTCATCTGGTCTAAAGTTAGGAACAAAAGTTGAAGTTTAGCTCTATATAATTCTTTGCCCTTTCAATGCATGTCAGTCACATTGTTTAAAGTGATTTAAATTCAGTATGTAAGAAATGCATTAACATTCTTTGTACATTCTTTTCTGGGGTTTCTCCGATTGCTGAAATAGCCTCCACGCTACCATCTTCTGCAAGAATTTTTCCAGAGGCAAGGAATTCAGATTGATTTTTTTCTAGTGAAGCTACAAATAGTTTTTTCTTTTTTTCTTTTTTTCTTTTTTTTTCCCCAAAGGCAAGGAACCAATTGCACCTTCAATGAGCGAACAGTATAAAGCCATTGGAGATTGTTTTCATGCTTTTTATCCCCACAGGTCTTGTAAAATGGTGGATCCATTCTTCATCTTTTATTTTTTAAATAATATGTAAGATTACATTGCAGAGGCTGACACTGCTAATATTAACACTGTTGTTTTAGATATAGATATCATGATATGCAAAATCATTCAGCACTAGATATCCTAAATATCTGCAAGATACGGTGGCAACAAGAAATCTAAACAACTCTTTTTAACAATTGTTGATATGGACAAGGCAAAAGGACTTTAGGTGTTTGCAAAATTTTGAAGTTGTACCCATCTGACCCCATTTGAATTTCCCTTAAAAACAGAGAGGATATGAGTATGAATTAACGTGTTACTTCATTTGGCATCTCACGGAAATCTGATACCTGGGGAACTTCCTAGTTATCTAGGCTGAAAATAATAATCCTGCCTCTTTCATCCAGTACTGTCTAGTTTATAGTATTGCTTCCAGATTAAGATGTTGCATTTAATTACAATGCAATAATAAATTACCTGTCATACAATAATTTTAATTGTCCTTCCCTGAAGCTGGTCCTCCTTGTACCTGTGCAAAGCCAAACAGCTTGAGCAATTTGACTCTTGTCCTTGGATATCTGAGAAGTTTCTGCTTACCAAGAGTTTCAGTTCCCCCTCAAAGAAAGGCGCTAAATTTCTTGGGTGAAAACAGTAATAATTATATCATCATTGTGGTGCCCATGGGGGATACATCTAGGATGCTGCAAAGCTGAGAAATAAAGAACTTTGACTGAGAATGAAAGTGATGACTCGCAACAGATTCTACCCAGTTGTCTGTGTTACCCTGTTTACAAAACATTTTTCAACATTTGTTAAGAAAGCAAACCAAATAATATTTTAATGGTACTCATACTGTGAAGACCAAAGAGTCCAACTACTTTCCATCTTCAGAACAAAAAGAAAACAAATAAAAATCCAAAGAAGTAGGTCTAAGGACTCTGATATTCAAACTCTCCTTTTTTTTTTTTACCATTTCTTCAGTGATTTTTCCAGCTCCCACTGTCTGGTACTGGTTAATCAGTACTTCACAGATGTGTGATCTTAGATGTGCACATTGCTAGCAGTTAAAGGCTGATTTTCAGAGAAAGGGATGATCTTAATTTAATCTAGGGAAAAATGCAATAACAGCTAGAATTTAAAAAAATTGTCTGGTTCATTAATAGCATAGCGTCTCTGTCATGAGTCACTAATTATATGGAAAATTCACAATGAAGAATAAAGAGGTGGGAGATGAGGAGGATGGGTGCAAGACTCAGAAGAGGGTTACTATGTGTGTAGATACTATTAAGCTAAGGCCAACTAGGCCTTAACATATACCCAATTGCATTAAAAAATTATCCTTTCTGAATGGGAACAGTTCACTACAGACACAAAACAAGAAAAACACACCTTTTTAAGTTAAACTGTCTTTAGATTTCTGACTGCTGCAGAAGAAATGGTACAGCAGGTTTGGAAGTGAATGTTGAATGCATTGAACTAAACAGTCAGAGAAGAAAAACATTGTAAAAAAATTGCTGAAGCATATGATAGGAATATTTGGCCACACCACTTTTTTTCATACCATGTTTAAGTGAACACTGAATCTTGTAACAAACCCAGTCAACTGAGGGTGAAGAGTTTCATGGCCCTATTCTAATCACCAAGCTGTTTCTTTTCTTTCTTTTTTTTTTTTTTTTTTTAAGATCAGGACATTTCTGTCTGCAAACTGACCCATTCCTTAAGCATATATACATGTCACTTAAGGATTTAACAGTCAGAGGCACTGAGAGACTGTCCAGATCCCTCTTTGACAGTTCAAGAGACAACTCCAAGAGGCTGAAATACTACTGGGATTTGACACAGCGTGTGCAAAGAGTCTCCATTTCTTCAGATAGTTAAAGTGGTTTGTTTCTATAATTTCATATGCATTAAAAGTAAATGTATAGCAAGTAATATTTTGAAGTAACTTTCTGTTATACTGCTGGCATCATCTCCAAAACAGTCGTATGTCTTAATGACATTCCATTTATTTAACTGCTTTTCTCATTGAAAACACTGCCCTGGTGGTACTGATTGCTCAACGTTTGTTTCTCTAGATTATACAAATCTGCCTCTTCTGAAGAGACAAAAACCCAGGTCAGACCAGCAACCCCAGAGAAGGGAAGTTCCCTGCTAAGAAATTATCAGGTTGAGGAACACTGTGCCTTGCCTGATGCACTTATTATCCAGGAAGTTACTTATCACTGTTAGTTATTCTTACTGAAAATACTAAAATAATTTCCAGTACTTCATCCAAGCAACTGTGTCCTTCGAGTGGGTCCAGTGTTATTAAAATGGCCATACATGGATCTGCACATAGAGGGGGTTTTTTTGATTAAATGAAACACAAAAGCTGACGAGGTATTTTTCATTTTATTTTATTTAGCTGAAAAGCAGATTTTACCAGTGCCCTGAGTTGGTCTGTTACAACACAGTCCAGATCTATGCACTTTGAGACCCTAAGTCCTCATTTTCTTACTCTCTTCATAAAGCTGGCATAACAGGACATGTCTCTGAGCTAAGAAAGAGTAGGGAAAAACGTTACAGAGTTTTGTTACACTCCCAGTATGAGAAAGCTCTTTGCATTTCAGCTCTCTCCTAGCTAAAATTTAGTTTTTGCCCTTGCAATAAAGATCTTAGGCATCAACAAAAATCCATACCTTTGGTTGTGAAAAGCCTTTCAGGATATTCTTCCCCACTTGTGCTGAAGGATGGTGAGGATGTTAAGGCCCTGTGGTGCTCAGGAGTTCTCTGAAAACCTGCAGTGATGGCAGGTGATGCAGATGAAAACCTCCCAGCTGCACCACTCTCAGGAGGGCCCACAGGAGTTGTTCTAGGAGCACACTATAGATCCAGCCATCATGCTCTAAGGATGGCTGCCAGGTGGAAATGCCCCTCCAGGGCATGCGTGCAAGGTTTTATTTGTGAAAAATCCCAATGTACTCTTAATTTACAATCAGTACATGGTGGTGGCCCTGAGGCTCAGTGGGGAGAAGAGGTGCTGTCAGCTTCCCAGAGCACATCATAACAGCACCCCAACTTTCTGGGTGTCTGCTGTATTTTGCAGAATGTGCATCCCGAGAGTGGTACGCTCGGCAGAGCATTTCTCTCTACAGAGGACACTGCGTGTCCTGTTTCTTGTGCTCTCGCTTCAGGAGGCTCTGCTGTGTTGCATAAGACCAGCTGTTATATAACACAAAATCATGACTGCACACACCCTCTGCGAAATCGACTGATCCTGATACAAAGAAATTCAAGGAGCTGATCAAGAAGTGGAGGCTACAGGTTATTGCCTCATTTTATGGCTTTATTCTGTTCATGGACCACTCTGTGTGCAAATATCAGAGTTTCATCGTGGTTCAACAGGTTGCTATTCGGTCTCAGCAATCCGTGGAGCAGGAAGACATGAATAACACACTGGGACTGGAGCAGTACAATAATGCAAACACTTCAGTGATGTACCAGGTGTTGCCTGAAGTCACCAGCTTTCAGATGAGACCTTCAGCTCTTTATCTGAGCTCTAGTGTTTTGTAGATAAATGATCACACTGCACTTTTGAAAAGAGCACTGGGACAACCCCAGGTTTCTAACTAACATTCACTTTCTTAACACATAATATAACATGCAGGGCTGTTACTGACTGAAGCTTGGCTGCTAATGTTTGCCTACATAGTCACTGTACTTACCAGCACCTAATTCATCTGAAATCGGTCTTTAGGATTTTGAGAGAGATGTTAAATAAAACTGAATTACATTTTTCCATTCTGTCTCTCATATAAATCTCTATAAACATAAACCAATCCTGTGTGTGCAGTTTGAACACAAGCTTTGCTTCTGAGTAGTTTTAAATGAGAGGTTTTCACATCCTTATTTAGATGCAGTATCATTTCTGCCTTCGTTGTTAATAACATACTCAAAGGGACTAGAAATTTTGCAAAAAATCACAGCCCTGCATCTGAATAAGTAATGCAACTCACAGGTGTACTTCTCTTGCAGCACTTTCCTGAATGCCCCTGTCTGTGCATAAAGCAAAGGCCATGCTTGTAGCAGAACTTTCCATGTTAGCATTTACATCCCCATTTACTATCGTCAGACCCAAATGTTAATTCTGCAAGCAGCAGTTAACAAGCATTGGTTTAATTCCTCTGGAGCCTGTAGGCTCTTCCCTGCAGAATGCAATCTCATGTTAGGACTTAATTATTTTAACAGTTTAGAGAACAAAAAGATCTTGACAGCAAGATAAGTATGAGCTCCATGAACCAGGGGTCCCGGTACAAGTCACTTTCCTTTGCTCATGGAATTGGTGAAAACCAGATTTAGTTTCTATGTATTATCCGTATTACTTTTGTATATCTGACAGAGACAGTCTTTGGATGCAAAGGCAAATAGAGAGGTTCCTGTGCTGAGTTCACAGTTTGCTAGGAAAATTAATAAAAATTAATAAGGCAAACAATTGCCTGTGCAAAACAGCAGCAATGTACAGAAAGGAATAAGAGACGGTGTTTTGTGAATGACATGTGTTTTCCATTTACCCAAACATTTATCAGAGAAATGATTTCATTTTGGTATGCTGTCTTCCCTAATGAGACCTTTCACTCTCCTGTACGAAAGTCTAAATCATGTAAATCATATTATATGAATAATGTACAGAATGGTCATAAACTACCAACCTAACTTGTGTAAAATTTTATGTATCTGTTGATTTTAACATTTTTTTTAATGTTGCATACATTTTTACCCTAATAGAAATTAAAAGACACCCAATAACTAATGTAGATAAACATTCAGTATTGATACAGAACATCAGACAGGCTCAGAGTTTTTAATGTGAGAATATATTGGCCTGGGAGTATCACTACTCAATTATTATTTGTTTTCAAAAATTGCAAGCAATAGACATGGGCAGAAAATAATTCCAAATGCACCTGCAGCCTGTCTCAGTCTGTCTCAGATTATTTTTGGTAGTTGCATCAAGTTTTGGAATTAAAAAAGAAAAAACAAACAATGAGAAACTTTCAGTATGTTTATCGATTTTCCTGGAAAACAGGATATATATGTGGATTATAAAATAAAAATAAAAATAATAAATAGCAATATAATATTGGAGATAGTCTTATTTTAGTGTAAAAATAGGTAGAAATACCTGAGAAATACCTTACTTATAGATATTACAAACTTTTCAGTATGATGACTTGCTATGTGAGAAATAATCAAAGTAACAAAATTCTTAAGGAGATCAAAAAAGAAGAAAGAGATTCTGTAGAAACAATGGACTAAATATATCTCAAGGATAACCCCACTGAGATCAGTGGAATTGCACTAGGGATATACTTGGCCCAGTGACTCCAGAAGTGATGTTAATGAGGAACCTTAACACTACTGCTAGAGAAATCTCTATTTAAACCATGCTGTGGCAGTTCATGTGAAAAAGTAAATGGGACCTTCACACGAACTGCACAGCATGTGAGTGTGAATCAACAGGGTATAATAAATTGGTTTGGTTTCCTTCTCCTAGAATTAAGCTAATGTATTATATTGTAGCATTTGAGATGTTATAATGAAGGTTATGGCATTATTCCACTATGTTCAAAAAAGCCTGATTGATTTCAAAACAGGCCTGATGTTGAAAAACATCTTAGTTCTTACAGAAAAGAGAATCTATAGATCAAATTTAATGAGTGATAATTTCCCATTAAAAATCCCCTGTTTGTCTAAAACTTGATCCAGTAGACGTCAATAAGCTCTGGATGAGGAAATGTTTTTAAAGAAAAGGCCCCCTATTTTTCAAAAGAAAGCAAACCTGAATGGGTTTCTAACAAAATTTTACTTTCTTAGAGAAAGAGACAATGATTTAAAAAGTGTGAAGGAATGTAGTATCTGACATCCTCTGACATGATATATCCTGAAACTACTTAAAAACACAGAACTTGAGCTAGCAGAGAAAAGAGTGACCTTTTCAACTTAAACTGCTGATCATAAAAAAAATAAGACACGATGAAGATTATTTTTAACTTAGGGTGAAGTACTCACAAATACCAGAAGCTGAAGCTGCCTGGATTGCTCTGGCCTGCCTCAGACTGAATACTGTTCTTACATAAAGCTGGTCACCAGCAGATTTGAAGGCATTTTACATTTGTTGTTCCTAGGGACAGGCGGGGAAACAGATGCAGAAAGATAAGGTGGACAGTACTCCTGAGATGGGGGATAATGGCGGAGTCAGGATCTCATTGCACTCACTGCCATGAGAGGTAAAATCCAGCAACAATATTCCCACCCCAGGTCACCTACATAAATATGACTGATCCCGCAAGCTCTTTTCTGTTTGAGGACTCTTAGGCTTCAGTCCCCACTAAAGTGCAAAATCTTGTTTCCTAATTTAGTGTCTGTTTGCAGTGAAGTGTTCAAACTTTGCAAAACATCCTCAAAACCCCAAAAACTCCAACAGTCTGTGAGCATGTGAAAGAGATTATAAGATGTTCATAGTGTGCACTGGGCTGAACTCACTGCACTGGACTTAGTGACCCCGGACGTCACTTCCAGTCCTCCAGCCCTATGAACTGTGATTTCATTCCAGAGATCACTGAAAAAGAAATGCAGCATTTCACAGATTTCATCTTGCACATTCAAAATGATCATGTCCTGACATTTCAGCTGTTGAAAAGAGCCAGTACTTACTACCTCACATGAAAAAGACCAGAAGGCTAAAATGCATAACAAAGTAAAACCATGATATGAGACAGATGAACTCATTTAGATAATATAAGACAAGACTCAACCTTCATCTGAACTTCAAATTGAAACAGAGTTAAACCTCTCATTGAAGGAAGATAAAAAGTTGGCCAATTTATTTGTCTTCCAGTTGTCCTTTTTACTTAAGAGAATGCCACTGAAGTGCTGGCTGAGATTTCGGGGAGAGCAGTTCCTGCTGCTGGTACAACTTCCTGAGTGATACTGAACCAGGCACTCAGCCTCTCTTGCCTCAATTTCCAGTCACAGTCTGGTGTTCCTCCTCCATCTTCTTGCTGTCTGGTGTATGTACTTTAAACACAAAATGTAGAACAAGAACTGCCTTTTATTATATGATTACACAGTGCCTGAGGTCCTTCTTTCAGTCACTGTGTCCAATGTGTTTGCAGTACAAATTCTGATGTTGATGAAAATATTTTTCTTTGTATGTCCCCCAATGTCACCTAGATGGACAAATATTTTTGATAGAGATATATTATTCATGTGCTATCCCTTTGGTTTAACATTCTGAATATAACTCATTTGAATTTAAAAAGTACTAGGAGAAGAGACAGAAACATTGCATGCAATTTTGCCTCCACTATACAAACTGTGATATTACCATGCCTTCATTCAAAAGTTAGAAGCAAGCAAAGGAATTGACTAAATTTTAATCCACACTTCATGGTAAGCAATTATCATTCTGTTCTGTGTCATTTCCCTCTATATTGTTACAATAATGCTCTGGATATTTGCATGAATCCTTTGGGTTATAAATGTCCCACAGAATAGAATGGAAAATATTTTTATAGAAGAAAATGTTATGCAACCCAGCATGATCCCACTCCTCATCATTTGTTCTAGGATTATCCAGAAATGTTAATTTCTCTATCTGGATTTCATAAATAGCTCAAACACCCCCAACTGAGCATAAAAATAACTTAGGTTTGATGGAAACTGTCTTTTGGGACGTTTAACTGCTGCTTCTAAATGGGCTATTTTGGTCCTGTTTTGAGTTGTCATGTATGGCACAGAAAGGGGTTGGCAAAACACCTCAGTTATTCCTACATGTCTTCATCCATGAAACAGTCTTTAACCAAAACCAACAATCTGTCATAGCTCAGGATATTAGGAGAAGTGAGATTTTGAAGACCTGTCATTAATGGATTTATTCAAAGGAAGAAAATATGTGTTCAAGCTTCTCAGTCTTTTCGTTGGGGTTTAAGGGATCTCTTCATCTTTCCCATTTTGTCTCCCACCTCCAAGGCACTTCAGAAAACCCTTGTACTTATACCTTCTCTTCTTATCTAGACATAAGAAGTAGCATAATAATGTCATGAAGCATTTCAATCAGCAGATTCATTATCAGATTTATAATTGTTAAACAAGTTTATTCATATTGCAAGAGTGGAGCAAACCCTACTAATCACATAATAACAAACGGAACTTACTTACACTTTTTCCAGGCTTCTCAGAGTAGAAAGAAGTAAAGAACAAGGTGAGCAAATTACTCAACACTCTTAAGGGATGTTACAATATTATAATCCTATTTGGTGAACTACACTTCTATTCCTTCTTACTCAACAAAAAATATCCAAATATGGAGGCAGAATAAAGTACAGTACAGATATTGAGGCTAGATTTTAGAAGAAATGGAGTGGTATTTTGCAACCCCCATCAGTATGTTTAGGAGTAATACAAAATATGCAAGAAAATGAGTCAGAAAATCAGCCTGAATATCACTATTAAAAAATTCAGTGCTTGAGGCATTGCTGAAACTGGGCAGATGAGGTACAGAAGAGCCATTCTACTTAGAATTTTGAATGAGCAAAAAAAGATGATCTAATAGCATTCATTACATATTCACATGATATAAATATACCAGTCAGTTGTACTTTCCAGAGTCCTACAAAAAAGCAAGAAATATCAATGAAGGCCAATTGGAATAAGTAGCTAAAAAAGTAACATTACAGAGGAAAAAAAGCAGAAAGTGTGAAAGAAAAACAGATAACCTGTCTTGAGAATCTTCCACAACTATTATGTCCAGTGTGACACAGTGTTTTCTCTGTTTGTCTTCTGCTTATAGAATTTGATGGTTTTTTGCAGTAATGCTGAACAATTTTTGAATGTTATGAGTAGCTATTTTAATAACAAAATGTTGTGAATCATTCTGTAATTTTCTTCTAGCCTGTTAATAGTAACTGTGTTAATCATTTAAATGGCTTGCTATATTTCCATGCATTTAAAAATGCTCCCATCATTCTGGCAAGGCACACTGCTGAGTTCCTGTTGTGTCAGACACTATATGGTTAAATACCTACTTGAAAACTTGTTAAATACCTACTTGAAAAATCAGAAAGTAACTTTAAAGTGAGTAGGTCAGTCACAGTCGTTCATAGAGAGGCAGGTAATATGCTAAGTCAATAGAATATAGGTTTTCTCTAATATTTAGGAATAGAAGCATATAAATCACTGCGTCATAACATCTAAAACATTACAAAAATGTCTCAGCTGTAACAGGAGGCTGCAGGGCAATATTTACTGCTAATTGTAATGATTGTTATTATGGGTATTCAACTTTGGCATTTTTATTTCCTTAGAACCATGCCCGCAAGTAATTTAAATTACAATTTTCTGTTCTTATATAATAATTTCACCTTACAGATATTATTAGACTGTCAGTTCTCAGTCTTGGTCACTTCCTCAGCTTATAGGTAGTTACAGGCAAATTAGTCCTCACCCATTACAAGCATTTTCCCTATTCAGTAGAAATAGTACACTGAAATAGATTCATAGAATCATAGAATCATAGAATGTGCTGAGTTGGAAGGGACCCATAAGGATCCTTGAGTCCAATTCCTGTCCCTGTGTAGGGTACCCCAAGAGTCACACCATGTGCCTGAGAGTATTGTCCAAATGACAGTCACTAAAAGTGATGTCACTACAAACGATGTCACTACAGTAGAAACTTTTCTGTTTCTACTGTAGTGACATTAAGGAGAATATTCTCATTTCAGTTTCTGCTACATTCTATACTATATTTTGTTTACTTTTTATTTCTCAGTGGGGCACTCTGTGATGTTGTTTTAAAGCTTTACTCACAAAAGAAGAAACGGGTTTTAACTTCAGGAGACCTAGCAGAACACCACAATAGCCTGTAAAATTAGAAAGCAGCATCCACAAAAGGAAAAGATAGAGTTCATAAAGGAGAAACCCTAAGTTAGAACAGGATACAAGCTGATCTCTTCTACTCCAATACTGCAAGGAAAATGAATAAAAGAGAAATTGGAAAAAAGTATTGCCTCACTTATCACAAAATGGTTGAGATTGGAAGGTACCTCTGGAGATTGCTTAGTCCAATCTCCTGCTAAGAGCAGGGTCAACAAGAGCAGGTTGCTCAGGATCTCGTCCAGTTGAGTTTTTAGTATCTCCAGGGACAGAGACTCCACAGTCTCACTGGCAACTCATTCCAGTGTTTGATTATCCTCATAGTAAAAATGTTTTTTAGAATCACAGAATCATCAAGGTTGGAAGAGACCTTCAAGATTATCCAGTCCAATCACCTACATACATCACCACTAAACCATATCACCCAGCATCACATCCAGATGCATCTTGAACGCTTCCAGGGACGGCGAGTCCACCACCTCCCTGGGCAACATATTCCAATACCTAATCATTTTTAAAGTGAAGAAATTTTTCCTAATGTCCAATCTGAATCTCCCCTGCTGCAATTTAAAGACATTTCCTCTTGTCCTTTCACTATGGGCACAGCAGAAGAGACCGACCCCCGCCTCGCTACAACCTCCTTTCAGGCAGTTGTAGAGAGCGATGAGGTCCCCCCTGAGCCTCCTCTTCTCCAGATTGAACAACCCCAGCTCTGCCAGTTGTTTCCCACAAGACATATTTTCCAGTCCCTTCACCAGCTTTGTTGCCCTTCTCTGGAAACCCTCCAGCCCCTCGATGTCTTTTTTGAAATGAAGGGCCCAAAACTGAACACAGCACTTGAGGTGTGGCCTCACCAGTGCCGAGTACAGAGGGACAATCGCTTCCCTATTCCTGCTGTCCCAAGTATTCTTGATGCAGGCCAAGATGCCATTTGCCTTCTTGGCCACCTGGGCACACTGCTGGCTCATATCTAGCTGGCTGCTGACCAACATCCCCAAGTCCCTTTCTGTCGAGCAGCTTTTGAGCCACTCTTCCCCGAGCCTGGATCGGTGCCTGGGGTTGTTGTGACCCAAGTGCAGGACCCAGCACTCGGCCTTATCGAACCTCATCGGCCTCTGCCCATTGATCCAGACTATCCAGATCTCTCTGCAGAGGCTCCCTATGCTCGAGCAGATCAACGCTTCCAGCTAACTTAGTGTCATCTGCAAACTTACTGAGGGTACACTCGATCATCTCATCTAGATCATCAATAGAGATATTAAACAGAACTGGCCCCAGCACTGAGCTCTGGGGAACACCAGTTTTTCTTACATTTTTCTTAATGGCATCTCCTGTGTTTCAATTTGTGCCCATTGCCTCTTATCCTTTCAATAGACACTACTGAGAAGAGCTTGGCTCTGTCTTCTTTACATCCTTCCCTTGGATATTTGTACACGTTGATGAGATTCCCTCCCTGAGCCTTATTCCTCTTCTCCAGGCTCAATGGTCCCATCTCTCTCAGCCTTCCCTCACATGTCAGATGCACCAGTCCCTTAATCACCTTCATCTCCCCACACTGAACTATCTGTAAAGATTTCTTCTCAAATACACAGTTTTTGCATATTACCTATACTTATAAATATATTACATACCTTTTAAAAAATACTGCAACCCCTCCTCGAGGGGAAATGCTTTAGGGAGTGCTAGAATTAAATATACTTGCACAACACTAATTCAGTTCATATGGTATACCTATTATGATTTTTCACCTATTTGGGCGGTGAGGGAACACGGTCCATCATCCATTCAGTCTACAATTGGGCAAGCCAACATGTTTGTTTCCTCTTCACTGTTCAGTCTGTGGGTCAAGGCCTTATTTTAACATTTATAGCCAAACCCTGCTCTGAAAAAAGACAGGGGTTTTTTTAGAGAATTTTTGGCATAACTTCTTACTAATGCAAGTAGCTGTGCCACAAATGTTCACAGCACCCCTGTGAGGCAACGTAGTACCTCAACTCCTGTTTTACAGACAGCCTCTGGCCTGAATTTTTGGAGAATTTCACATTTAATTGCACTTTAAATGCCCCCACTGACTATAGTTGCAGCTGCCAGTGCTCAGCACATTTGAAAATCCAGGCTTCTAGGGCTGCAGACTGGCTTGTCCAACACAATTAGCTTAATCATAAAGCACAATGTTTTTATCTAGTGAGATAACAGTTTGGAACAAGGGAAAATCCTATTCAGTGGAATCTTTATGGTTACAGCTCCCCCAAATAACTGTCCTTTCCACACTCCTTAATTTCTTAACCACTGTATGAGATATACAGCATGTGGTAATGAAGTATGAAATGCATGCATTTTACTGAGCAACTATCTCACTTGAAATGTGAGGTCCTCAGTTTGAAAATAAACTTGATTCAGGGCTCAGCTGTGGAAGTCTGTTTGCTGTTCCAACAGCCAGGTCCTGCTGCCCTTGCTCAGTCAGCTCTTTTGCACAGCATTAGCCTGATCTTACACTTTCCCTGTGACAAGTTTCCAGAAGTAAGTGTGAAAAGGCAGATCACTTTCCACTACCCACAGGAAACGAAATGACCCTTCTGTTGTCGGTTGGATGATACATGAGCTGTATCCTATGCAGAAGCCAAAGCTAGTACGGACTTGTTCTCATTAAACAAAGCTAAATATTGGAAGCACATTTAAACAGCAGCGTAGGAGCTGCATAGGCTCCAGCTGAACTTCCAGAATTAATTCTGTTGTCTTTGAGCTCTTCAGCCATAAGGCTGAGATGCTAGATGATGCCCATTACAGGCTTTAACTCTGATTCATAAAAAGGGAAGGGGGACGCTAAAGTAACCATAAACTACATTTGTTTCTTCCTAATCCTGAGGCATCTCAGGGTGTTAATGGACTAATATAATAGCTCTAGAGAGTAGTTTGCACTATGGCAGCCCTAACCCAGCTACCCTCTCTTCAGGAAGTTCCCAGTCTATTGTACTGCCTCTGCCACATGCTCTGCACCCCTCTGCCTCTGCAGTGCCAACAAACTGCGGATCTCTGACAACATTTAGCTGTAGCCTATTCGTCCAGCCTCATCTCCTGAAGAGCAGTTCAGGGGGCAGAAATGTACCCCGCGAGGTTCAGGACCTGTTGTTTGACAGGCTGTGTCTTTCCTCACTGTCACAGCCCAAATCCTGAGCAAAGTAAATGCTTCCAACAAACCTTTCTAGAGATGGGATGAGAGGAAGGGGAAGGTGGCTTTCATATCACTCCATGAGCAGCCTGCCTCAGGCAGAATCTCTCTGACTTCCTAGGTACATGGCAAAAGTTGTCTGTCCTCCTCCATGCACACCCTGTGCTGCTTTGCTCAAGTTATGCCTAGGGATGCCATATTAATAGATTGCCCTTCTGTGTACGTTTAATTTCTGAAGCTGATGACCCGAACATGATACGAGCACTGACAGACATTGTAATTGTATAAACTTCTGGGGGAAAATTAAATAATCATAACAAAACCAATTGTCAAGAATAATAAGATTTTCCTTTTAATGTAATAATAGTGTCATTAATTATTAAAGAAGAAAAAATAACAATGAATCATTGAAGCTAAAAGTAAATGAGGCCGGAGACTGCAATTCCTTCTTATATAGGAGTGCCCTCTGCAGTCTAGTTCCTGAGGAGTGATGATGTGCCAGCTCACACAACGCTTGTGCCGGAGGAAATCAGGAATAACTTGGTCAAAGCCAGTGCAGTAAGTTGGGATGTGGAGCCATAATGAACACCTGAAGTATGGGATTCACAGTACTACTAAACACAACCCCTTTTCTCTGACAGACAAGTAGAAAGACCTGTGCACACTTTAGTGGTGGTTTTTCAGACGTAAATGTTGCAGCTAAGAAGTAACAACTTTTATCTTTGCTGCTTAGACGTGGGGCATTTTACTCTGTTCTAAAGTTCAGCAGAAACTGTAATCTTCACGAATTGTTTTCAAAGGGGACATTGTCTGTGTCCTTTCAAGATTTTAAGCTCTAAAGCTAGTCACATGCTGCCATAAAATTTTAATGTCATTCCTAGCTGGCAGGTAGCAACTTGCTTTTCACTAGTGCCTTACATAAGTAACCCAAGTATTAAGATGTGACCTCATTTCTAAACATACACATTCCTCCACCAACTGCAAACTTTACAGGAGCATCATTTCTGCTTTTATGATGCTTCACAAAAATTACTATTTTTTAATTTAAAGAAAAGTGTCTGTAAAGGAATACTTAATTTGGGAGGGGAAAAAACCCTAAGCTTCTAGAAGTTTATACCGCCTCCAATTACTTTTCATGCTTGACTATATGACATGGAATACTTCATTATACCAGGTCACCAACTTTGACATCTCTAACCTCACAATAATAGTCCTTTTTGTAATGTACCAAAATTGAAAATCAGTTTAGTTTATGTTCTCACTAGGTTCATGGCTCCAGTGCCTAATATATTGCTGACTTGTATGCCAGCATTACTCCCTGGTGAGGAATATTAAATAGCCACAGCATATATTAGAAGGGGTGAAAAGGTCCAGCTCAAGTCTGCTGTATAGTTCACATTCGTTAGTGCCTTAAAAACTCAATAAGTTGCATAATGTTTCCACTTATCCGTGAAATTGTGGTATGATTCATATCATAGGCATCTTTAAATGATTTGTAGTCCACTATTTAAGCATGTATTCCACATAAATAAATATTTCCTGGGTTTGTACACAGGACTTCTGCTAGTCAGTATCATAAAAGAGGCACAATAGTGCCTGACCTTTATTACTGTGGCAAGAAGTTCATACATCTAATGAAAAAACCCCAAACAGCCAACAGAAATGGCGTAATACAAAGCACCTCTGTTTGGAAAAGGCATTTTTGGAGCTTATCGAAATGTGAATGCTATTTCTCCCCATCAAAAACTTCTGTTCTTTCCACTCCCAGTATCCTCTGTGCCTTCTAAAAGGTTCATGGGCTGTGTTGTTAAAATTAACATTAGTATGTGGGACAGAGTGTGTGACTGCTGCTAGCTGGGTTGCTCCTTGATGCTGCTTGTTCCTTAGCTCTGTTTGTGAAACAAAGCAAACTACAGCCCCGACTCTTTGGGGGACTTTACCAGTGAGCATACCTGCCTTCGGTAGTATATTGTTGTTTTTTTTTCTTGCATGGAGCAATTTTGCAAAAGAAAAGATGTTTATAGCTTTCTGGATGCTGAAGGATGATGGTTGTTCAGAAAAACACCTGTTCTTTTCCCCACCATGATACATCTCCAATGCATGGTAAATCATTTGCAAGAAAACTGAGGATGCTAAACTGACAAGAATAAAGAAAAAGCTGCAGCAGACCCAACAGTAGATGGGCTCAGTTAACAGTCTTCTAAAATAATCTGGCCTGTACCTTTGGGCTGTTCCTGAGGAGCCCTTTGTGAATCACTTATTTTTCCTGTTAAACTTTTGAGAGTGCCAAATGAAGTTTCACTAAACTACTGTCACTCAGAGAGTTCAGTAGCTACCACGTTACCCTCAGAAGTTTAACTGACTTCCTGGGGCAAATCATGTCCTTACCACTCCTTGTTACATGTTCGTGCACTTGTAGCCACTGCTGACAAACCTGTGTGTGCACCTAGCCTGCAACTATAAAATATGAAATATGGCATGAAGCACAGTGAATCACCTCTTGTAAAGAAGCAAAAGATACAGAATTGTCCGATATTGGGTTCTTCAAAACAAGATTCAGATTCACTGTCTCAGTGTACATGCATTTGCAATAGTTGCTACTGTTGTACCCTGAGGCTCTGTGAATTCTCTGTGTAGGCCCAAGTGATAGAGCATCACTGCTGTGATGGTGCCTGTGGCACAAGCCAAGTGTTCCACATTGCACGGTTCTGCGTGACAGCAAGCAAGGATCTTCTGAGGGCTATCTGTAGGCAGACTGAGGGCCTACATGGGGTGTTTTTGTCTTTTGCACGGCACAGGTGGGGCTTTTCAAAGCAGTGCTTGTGCCTGGTGGTGCTCCCAGTCCTGCCGTCCAAGAATCGGTTGAGGTCTGTTGCTCTCACTGCACGAGTGGGTGAAGGAAGGTTTGTGCTGGGTGGGAGCCACCAGCTGCCAGTGATGTCCAACCACCTGCAGAGTAGGGAAATAGCTGCAGAAGGAAAGGACCATGCCTTCAACTCCAAGACCCCTCCTCCAGCCCCAAATCCTTGCAGATTCCTTACTCAGAATGTGTGACAGAGGTAGTTTCATCATGCTCTTGGTATCAATACACTAAGATTCATGCAGTATTTTTCATCCCTAGTGTGGGTGTGAGTAGTTCTTTTAAAGTAATTGGAACTCAGCATAAGTGAAAACACTATCAGATCACAACCTTTTAATTAGCAGTAAGTTGTTATAAGCTTGGTAAAGAAATTACTGAGTGAAAATGTACAAACTGATTTGTATGAGTCAGATGGAACAGTGATCATTACAGAATGTTGGCCTCAATATCTATGAATCTGTAGGAGTCCCAACTAAATCAAAGAATTAGATCTTAGTTGCAATTTCTCTGATAACTTTTGAAAAGAAAAATATATGTACTTAAAGAAAAGGTACTTTCTGCAGAAAAAAACATTTGCATAATGTGGGTTTTTTCTTTGCAAAATAAAGTTTCTTTGCTGTCCCTTAACCATCTTGTCTCTTTCCACAAGGTGGAAAGTAAAGCAACAGACGATCCACACATATCACTATTTTATCATAATGATGGTGGACATTTTCAGCTTCTCTCAAAACATTAATCTATTTGTTGGAACTTGTTCTTTCACTGAAACAGACAGCCTAATTTGTCATGTTTGTACTAATATGAATATTTATATTGATATAAACAGCATTATATTCTTGAATTTTGATTTCAGGGTAAATATACTGTTTCTTTTTACTGTCTACTCTTTTTTTCCACCTTTTTTAAAAAAAAACCAATCTGTTTTCCCTTTCCTCTGTTGTCCATGCCAAATCACCTAAAAGGACACACAAGCATGTGGGTCTCAACCACGCAAAATAAGTTGCCTGGTACATAAACAGACTTTTCAGCTCAAACATCTGAACTAAATCTCCTCTGTGATGTTGTGTAGGCAAATCCTGAAGTCCTGGAGCACATTCCTCATGCAGTATCCCATGCAGATGACCCTGTTCACCACAGCTGGGCCCTACTGCCTTTCCCTCACAGTCTGACTGCCTCACATCCTCTGGGCCTCACATCTTCAGCATGCAGCTCTGGCCTCACCTCTTTTGTGGGAAAGTATGCTAACTCTTCCCATGGAAAAAATGGACACTTGGTTCAAGTATTGTGACCCAATTCTGTCTTCCCTACGCATCTATCAGAATAATTTAATTGAAAACTATTATTTTCTTGGTCAGCAAGGTGAGGATATGGGCCTCCTTCTCACTTTCTTCACCTTCAAAAACTTACATATAATACACATCAAGAGTCACAGGCAAGACAGAAGAAAATGGACTGACTACCTGGGCATAGCAGTTGCCTATAAATGACACTTATAGTGGTGCAGGATATATGACATGGCAAGCAGAAATGTTCAGATAAACCTATAAACAAACAGTCAAAATCATTATTGAAATTTGAGAACCAGCTAGAGAATACTTGGACATAAATCATTTTGTGTGAGCAGAAACACAAAGGAAATATTGCTGAAATATTGGCTGGCAGCCATCTTAAAAAAGGTCATATTTTTTTTTTAGGTGAACCATATGTAAAGACACGATAATTCTGGCTAACATAATTTTTTCCCCTGAAGATCACAGTATTTTCAGTCAACACTGTGGTTTTTCTGCATGTTAGAATGTGTATTTATGAGCTAGATAACAGCACAAATCCTCATTACTCTTCATAACTTCACCATTATAGCTGCCTTACTTGACTTTCTCAGCCACAACATTACACTAATCTGCCAGTGAAGGAGTCCTCCCGCCATGACAGACCCCACTGAGCATTCATGAGGGATGTTTTGGGGAGGAGATGGGCCTGGACAAGGGGTAGGACTGATTCCTAGCATCCTTGGGCTTTGGGAATCATGAGAAAGGATAGTTAATTGAAAGGCTGCCTATTTAAGTTGGACCAAAAAACCCTGTCCCGCTCTAGGTTTGCCACCTGTATTGCCCTTTGTGCACCATGGCACTTGCATGGTCAGGCTTGGGAGATCTGGTCTGCTGTGATGAGTGCAGAAGCAAGATCATTCAACAAAACACATTATTTTGCAGAGTTTACAAAGCTCACAGTTGTGTTTTCTTCTGTTGGCCTTGGGCGCAACACAGGGTTTTGTAAAGGAGCAGCCTAGGTCTTTCACCATGGTGGTCACTGAGGGTCAACCCCAGGAAGCTCCAGGGAAAGCGAAGGGCAAGCAAGGGTTGGCGGGGGGAGAAGAGGGCAGTGTCTGGGTCACTCACGGCATGGGGGCATTGGATCTAAACTATCCACACTATAGAGCAATTAGAAATGCTGTTCCAGTAGCTGCAAGGATATTTTTCTGTGATTGGCACTCTTTTCTCTGCTCCCTCCTACTTCAAAGGGAGAGAGGGCAAAGCTAACCCCTCTCATCCATCCACCCTTCTCCTGGCATTAGTGTGCAGGCAGGGACTCCCACAGGCTGCTATCCCCACCAAGGCAGGAGGCAGGGAGCTGGCTCCCAGCCCAGTTCAGAGAAAAGGATGTGCCCCAGAACCCCTTTTAGTGCAGGATGGCAAAGCTCCCCCCTGGCTTTCAGCTGTGCCTAATACATACAGCTCGGCTCTGTGACTAGTTTGCAGAAGGTGGGATTTTTGCCTTCATGCATTCCTGTAATACACTCAGTACCCTGCAGCAGAGTGACGCAAGGTCCAAGAAAGGGCGGCCTTCATGCATTTGTTAAAATTAATGCTAAGCTACAAAAAAATCCCCTTTATAGGATGTGGGTATTCTTGACATTTCTTTAAAGCAAACTGCAATGCACACTGAACAATGCTCAGAGTCCTGCTGAGGCTTCAGTAACTTAATCATGCTTTATTCTCTTTCTAACCCACCCACATACATGTTTTACCAATTTAAACTTTTTATAGATCTGCCTAAAGTCTTTTCTGCTGTGCTTTGCTCTTAGCATCACACTTGTTTTGTTTTTCTAGCTTCAGCTCTTTCTCAAGTACAGAGTGCCTTCTTATGTCTGTGTAATACTGTGCAAGACAGTTTCCATACCTCAGTGTGAAGCAGAGCTAAAAGGAATAAGGAAGGAGAAACAGACTTTACCTCGTGCCACACCTCTATCTGGCTCCTCTGTATGGAATAAACAACACTGATTCGAGAGCTTTGGTCTTTGAGTGCCAATAAGCTACTGGAAGTAGACATAAAAGACACTAATAGAATCATACACTAACAAAACCTAAAGCACTTACAACCCAAGTAACTTGCCACAAAGCAAAAATTGTCACAAAGTGCTAATTGTACAATTAGGTCAAGGCATACACTCCTACAACTGTAAAGAGGGGATCTTGCTTACAGATCAAGGCCATAGTCTCTGTGTTGGACAGTGATTAAATACATATATTAATATAATGATGTAATATTCAAGCATATTTAAAATGAAACATCTAGAAATCCATACCAACTTTCAAATCAGGAATAATTAGAGCAATTTTGAGTCCTACACTTTCAGCTACAAGACAACAGCTGATTCCAATGGGGTCTGTATCACCAAAAACCTGTGCAGTGTTTTGCAAGACAAGGTTCAGATTCATGCTAAGCCAATACATTCCTTCATCTTTTGAGAGCTTCTTCCCCAGTTAAAACTTGTTTTTGTATTTGGTTAGTATAACAAATATCTCATCAATTCAAAAGCACATTCCCTAGCAAAGCACTGAATTTCAGGACTGAGCAAAATTTGAAGTCTTAGAAAGAAACAGAAAACGCTGCATTTTTTAAGTCACTAATTGCCACCTTCTTATATAAGATCCTTGAGCTGAGTTGAGCTGATTAGGAAATAAAAGGAATGAGTTTCCTAGAAAAATAGAAATGTTGTCTTACAGGAAGACGCTTTTCAGATCTAAAAGACAAGAGTTGAATTCCATTTTCACACAGAAATCATAAAGTAATGAGATTTACATAGGAAAGAGCAATGTGCAAAATGTGTGAAATTTTTTTATTAAGGAAAATTATTTCTGGCAGTTGCACCACTTGAGATAAGGGACGATGGAGATATGAGCAAATATCTTGGCATCACTTCATGTGAGCTTGGAGCTCTGCCTGGCAGCATTTCTAAAATGAATCAAAGCTCATCTGGCCTCCTGATTAATCTTTAGCTAATGCATACACTGGGGCTCTGGCTTTTCCTATGTATTATAATGTTACCAGCACACTGTCACAGGTTTGGCCAATAACCAGGTGATAGATGCTCTGTGTTACCCCCCCCAACCCCCACCCTCCCAGGGAAAGATATGAGTGGAATAAGGGAAAGAGACTTTGAGGTTGAAAAAAATACTAGAACAGTTTTAATGAAACAGAAATTAAAATAATAATAATAATAACAATAGTGAACTACATACAAAGATTAAATATATCCAGATATATAAATGAAAATGCAAATATGGAGCCCACCCTTCCCAGATGGCAATTATGTCCACACCAGAAAAGTCCCAGACTGGACTCGGCAGGGGATGGGGGTGCCTGGGTGCAGTGTCCCTGGTGACAGCCCACAAAAAAACCCTTGGAGTGGCTGTGTCGGTCCTACTGCAGGAGGCAGGGGAAGGTGACCTGTCTTGGTGCACCATGTTCTTCTCCAGGGAGAAGACAGGCTGCAGGAACACCAGCAGCACAGGCAGGGGTGGCAGAGACCATCCCAACCCTCCAGCACAGCCCCAGGAGCCAGGGCAGCCATTTTATACCGAGCCCCATGGGCAGGAGCGCTGTGATTGGTCCCTTTGGGTCACCTGACCCGCCCTCCCCTCCCCACAGCTCAGCCGCTCCCCCCATAGCCACAGGCGCAGGCAGCAGCAGCTGGGGGGGCCTGGGCCCGCTCAGGGCAGCACAGAGCACTGGCACCCTGCTGCCCCCGAACCAGGGGACACACTAATGACTGTTTCACTTCAGTGTGGCATGTAAAGTGGTGAATATTTGGGAAGTTACACTCACAGGCAGAGTAATGAATATACCTTCACTGAAAGTTACAGGATGATGCTCATTTATGTTGGTCCTAATCATGCAAAAGGAGATGAGAATACATTAACAGTTTGGGCAGAATAAATAAATAATAAAGCACAGGGCATGCTCCCTCCACCTGAGTGCATACACAGTGCTCTACAACTCATTTTCATTAGAGTTTACTGTATATTATCTGAAGAAGACGACAGTAGGTTCTGTCAGAGATGAGTGTTGAATGGAAGATGTGAACATCCGTTCCTGGTTATGTGTAGAGTTATAGATTTCTGAACTCCACCCATGACCGTACTGGGATGCGAGGAAGTCAAGCCCCAGAATTAGCTGTATGGTACTGGATGGAATATTTTGTTTGTATAGAGAGCATATTGTTTTAGAAAATGGAATTAGTTTATTCTCTACAAAACAGGAAAGACTTGCTTCAGGCAACTGAAGGAAGCAGCAATTGCCCTTTTTATTCTTTCTTCTCCCTGAGGGGATATAAGGCAATGAGTCAACTTTGATTCTCCCCCCAGTCCCACTGTCAGAGAGGCTGCCAAGTATATATTGGGTTCCCAAGGGCAAAAGGCCTTCAAGCAGATATTTGTGATACTTATCCCTGTGGCTAGTGCTGAAAATTAAAGACACATGATGTGAAAACCCAAAACAACAAGCATAGCTTTCCAAAGACAACCAGCTGCTTCACTGGGAACTGCCAGAGCAAACAATTACGAATTCAGCAAGGCTATTCACACGGCCTGCTTTCTTGTTGGATGGCTTGGTTTTCTCTGCCATGAGGGCAGACAACTTTGATATTTCAGAAAGATGATAAGAGTGATTATTTATCACTGACTCTGTTCAGCTGGGGAGGTAAGGATATGTATCCCTTTGAAAGAAAAAAATAACTAAAGCTTCCTCAGTGGGCAAGGCAGTTCATGAAATACACATTTCATAAGTACTAAGCATGAATTATGTTCTGAGAAATTATCAGTAAAGGAAAGCTGTTTATGAAGTTAAGCATTACTAGCAAAACTGAGAGGATGATACTTTTTTTTCAAATGGTTTTCTAAATGAATGAGAAAGAAATGGACACAAACCAAGTTGCCAGATTCAGTCTCTTCCTGCTAAGCTTCATGTAGATACAGATACCACTTTGCTGGTGTGAACCAATTGCAATGAAAAGCCACAGTCTAATATGCACAGTAACTCCACTGCTGTAATCAAATTATCAGAGAGGCAGACTGTGGAGTCAGCTGCACTCAGGAAAATCACTCCAGATTTACCTGAGTAAGACTGAGAATTGAACCTGTTGTATAAAGTAATCCATCTCCTGTGCAAGCATGTGAAGGAACTCCAAAACTTCCCAAGAGTATAGTATTTCTGTGTACCATCTTTTCAGCTCTAGATGGAATTGTAAAGTACTATTCTTCTAACAATGTATATCACTTCTCATATTTTGGCTAGCTAATTGATGACTATTGACTAGAGCTTACAAAATTCAAATAGAGTTCAACGAATGCACAGTTCTTCACATATGTCGATAGCTTGGCATAAATCCTAGAAAATGCTACAGAAACAAGAACAAAACTAGTTGTTGGGCACAGCTCTAAAGCCCCATAGGAAGTGTTGCCAGAGCAGCACCATGCAGGCTGAAAAATATTATTTTTAAAAATGCAGTACTTAACAAGGTTAAGATCAAGTGAACTGTGTACCAGCTGCATGTCAGATGCTCAAATTCAAATCAGCTTCTTCACCTATGGATGACAAAGCATTGGGATGTGAACTTATCTAAACCATGTCTAACTCTTGACCTAGATAGTGATCAGATCTCGTGAGGGCATGACTTTCTATACAATTTCTAAACTTACTGGTTTTATCTGAGTTGAACACCCTCAGAAAAACAATCCTTTCTGCAAAGCTGTTAAATGGTCTTTGCTATTTCACTGAGTGCTATCTTATCACTTGAGAAGTCATACTGAGTATCCACCTTCAGTTTCACAAATTAGTCTGGTTCTTGGAAATGAAAATAAATCCTATCTCAGATCTTACCAGAACCTTATCACAGGGGCCTAAATGCAAATAAATAAGAAGAGTGTACACCACCAGAGGTTTAACAAAAACAATTTTTAAAAAAATTTCTACCCGTTCAAATGTCATTTATCATTGAAAAATCATCTGAAAAGTGAGTATAATGGTATTTACATTCCTTCAACAGAGATAAAATACAACTTGAATAAGCCATTGCAAGGAAAGAGAGCAAAAATACAAAGTATAAAGGACTGCAAAAAAAGGGAAATCACTGTATCTGTATCTATCTATCACTAACTATAATTTTATAGATACAACTAGATAAAAAAAGATGAAAAGATGGCAAGGAGAAAAATATATTGGTGCTCAAGATAAGAACAGGCATTGCTGAGTGGCTGATCTTCACAGCTTTTCTTGAAGACTCAAATCATTGTAGTCTTCAAAAATGGGCATAGGACCAAACAGGCCATCTTTCCTTTTCTAGAGTAGTACCTTCTAAGCAAAGGTGGAAAATTATGTAGCATCTTCTAAGAGATCTTTCCTGAATAGTGCAGAAAGAGTTGTACGTGCTGTATTTGTGAGTGGGCAGAGAATCATGTTTTCCGGTAAAGCTTTCAAAAGCATTAAATCCACCATTAGAAAATTTCTGAAACTTGGACTTTTCCTGTGAGCATATGATATACATGCCTCAAAAACATAAAACCAAAGAACCCAATCAAAATGAAAACCACCAAACCAATAATAAAAAGCCATTCAGTTGGAGGTACACTGTAATTAGGATCTGTTTCTAGAAAATGAAAACCAGCTTTGCACTCTTTCTCTGCATGCACAGGCTGCTGAAGCATGCATTTTGGTGGCCTCTGTCTGAATACATTGCATTCTGGCAATACAGCAAGAAGCCAATAAGATAAAATACACCATGAGATCATATTTTGCAAATCAGAACTTTCCCAGAGAGTACTAATGACATAGTAGATCTGGAAATTAGTAAGAAATATCAGCAGTTTCCTTCTTTAAAAGCTTGGTTTATACCTATTTACCATCATTTGATGTTATATGAAATTCATAGAATTTTTAAGTGCAACAGTTGAAACCACGGAAGAACTGGACTGGATAACCAGCTTATGGGTATGGATGACTAAAGCATTAGCTCTGAATGCAAATATAAAGGGATAAAGTTCTGCCCATGTTATACAACTGTAAATCTGGAACTACCCTTCTGAGGCCCTTGGAAATTCTGAGATATTAATAGGAACATAGCAGAGCTCAAAAATCTGTCCAAAATCACTGTAATGCTATCATTAATTTCCAAATAACATGAGAATGTATGTATTTACAGGCACAGAAATGACAAAATTAGAGACAGAAATTCATAAAAAAGAGTAAATTCCTTAACAGAAAAAGAAAACACAAAGATATTCAAGCTTCAGTGTTCTGGAATTATAAACTGTAACAACTAACCAATTTTCAATTTTCTTTCAAATGTCCCACACACCTAAGCCTACAAGCAGGTTCTGCTCTTAAATTATCTCTGAATGTAATACTCACAAAAAGACACGGGTTGTAAACAATGAAACATAATTAAATTGGTTTGAAAAATGCGTGTCCAAGTACCTATGATTAAATTATTTCATCTTTAGTTTGGGGCAGCAAGTTTCCCAGGATTGTATGTACCTACATTATAACACGGATCAAAGCATTGGCCATGTAAAATGAGAAACAGGCCAGTGCAAAACTGACAGAGTTAATCCATGGTATATGCTTTTCCATCATAGTAAATGCTGTTTCTGTGCAGTGAGCCATCAGTAATCTCAATTCTTTTTCCTGTAAGTAATACAGCTCTGGTTAGATCAATTTGCCCTTTCAGGGTTACTGTATTTTAATTTGTCCTGTACTTTTGACTTCTTCTGCACACTGAAGTTTAACAGATTTTGAGAAGATGCAACTACGTTAGAATAAAAATATTGTTATATGTTCATAGTGGAGTTCCAGAGCCACAGAGTTTTAATCTCCTGTTGGCTATATACATTAAACTTCTCAGTTTCTGTACACTTCAGAACATTGCTATGACATTTTAAAGTCACCATGAATAAGCCTTCCTTTGTGGCAAATACTTAGGCAAGCTAATGATTTGTTTTTTTAAAAAAAATATTATTACTGTCACTGCAGAACTCCAAATAAATGACAAGGAAGTAGTTAAAATAATGACAGCAATATTTATCAATAGTACACTGATAATTTAAGCATGTAACTCCTGTACAAAAAGCTTGTGAAGTGAAAAAAATATTTTGTGGCTTTAACTTGACATACATTACCTGTACAAGCCTATGCACAAGCTCAAAAATCTCACTTTAAAAATTACAGTAGTCTGTGAGATACTGTACCTGAATTTTTCTATTGCTTTCATAGTTTGGTAATTATTTGGTATGACCACTTGGCACAAGCTCCTGATGATTCTTAGGGTTACCAACAAGATCTCATCTTCTGGATGCCAGAAACTATCCTGTTCAACATATCATTAAAAGCTTGTGATCTACACCAATCTTCGCCAACATGTAAGTGCCAAGTGTACTTAATTCTGTGTGTGTTAGTACAGGACCTGGGGAACCTGAGACAGCAGGTGTAATTTTTCAGTGTAAGGAGGCTGTTAAGGTGACGTACACCTGCATGGACATCTGGAAAGGGCTCCCTGTGTAAAACAGGGACTGCAATCTAGATTTCACCCTACCTTTAGTCAGACACCTCTTTCCTTATTTGTATGAATTGTACACAGCAAACCTGTTTTCTTCAAAGAAAAATCAAGGACCTTCCTCGGTTAGCCACCTTGCCTCAAGTGTAACCAAAGTTTTAATAAGCTGGCAAGCAATACAAAACTATTAACAACATCCTAAAAAGGGATATTTCTTGACATCCCTCAGTGAGCTGCAGCCCATTTTGATAACCTGGTTTGTTTCAGCCTTGCAAGCTACTGATATACTTTAGGCTCTGGACTATAATCAGACAAAATGAAGAAAAGGGAAAACAATTATCATAGTAGTGGGTTTTTTTGAAACTTAAATCCTGCCAGCTGCTTCAGTTTTGCAAACTGACACCTTCTGAGATGACTTCTTTGTGGCAAAACCTTTGTTGTGTTTACAGTGCCAGCTGAGTGGCAAATTCCCACTACAAGAGGAGCAATGGACAATCCTTACTCCCTGTTCCTGCAGCAGACTGCCCACCTAGTCTGTGAGCCTCCTCTGTAGTTTTGCCTTTGGTTTTGAAGTTTGATCTTTATCGCAGCCTAAACACTCACTAAAGATGGCGAATTTAATCTTGAAGCTGGCAGAGCTGTTCTCATTTCTCCACTGGGTGTGCAGAAATAAAATATTCTGGGCTTAACACAAAAGCTCAGTAGCTCTTTTAAAAGGACTTTCTCTCTTTTCAGGGCCATTTGCTAAAAATATATGGAGCAGTAGCCAGGGAGCAAATGAAGGAGATGGAAGAAAAAGTTTCAAATAAATTAAGGCCTAGATCATAGTGAAAAAAAAACCCCACAAAATCACATTAGAAATGGTGTTTTGGACATGGCTTTGTGTTCTGTCCTTCTCCAGTCAGGATTCATTCTTCTGACAGCAGTTCAGTGGCCATTGACACGGACTATCTGGTCCAGTGGTGCTCTCCCAGATGAGGTACCCATTGCCCCCCAGGACAGCTTGCAGAAAAAGCTCAAAGTCTGGAAGAATCTGAGCATTTCTGCAAATATCTAAGGATCCTCACAGACTGGGTGAAGCCAGAGTCTCCTCTCCTGCAATGGCAATGGATTCTGATGTTGCTTAGAGTAGGGGAGGATCAAAAGTATTAATCTAGGCTACTTCAGGAAGAAGTAGGCTAGATTGAGAAGATGCCAGCCCGTCTCATAAATCTGTAGATCAGATTGGATGTCTTAATGTATCCATAGGACATAGGATATTTTTTGCAGACAACATATGTTGCAAGTGCCGTCTTTTACTAAAGCTTGAAGAATGTGAGGGCAGGTACTTAAAACACAACATGCAAATATGAAAGCGAGCAGATCAGACCTAAAATAAGAAATAGAAGGAGTAGTGTGACTTTCTTTGTATCTGGTCAAGGCTGTAGTTCGCTTTACTGTTATCTGAATGTATATACGTATATACGTATATGATCAGATATTGTTGGCATAGTAATATGCAGAAACCTTGTTATTCTACATGAAATCTGTTTTACCAGCTAGTACTTTGCAATATTACAAATCACCATTTCCCCTCCAAGATCTGCCCTAAATAGTGAGTAATCTAAAAGAGGAGCACAAAGAATTGTACACCGGATAAGGAACTAAAGAGGATTCATGCAAATCTTCACTCCCGTGTTAAATGGGAGGATGCATCAGAGATACTGCAGTTTATTCAAGCTGAAACTGCTTCAGTCCTGTGTGACCCTTCTAGGGGAATTCACAGTGCAATTTTTTATTTTACAAAAATAAACCCAATTTAAAGTGTCCTGAGATATCCAGCAGTGGAGCAAACAAAAACAAAACTTCTAACTTGAAATGGTCAGAAGTGCAAATGTATAAATCAGTGCTATTAACTAACAAAGTTAGAGCTGCTCTCCCATTCTTTTCTCTCTAATAAACTGCTGGAAGACCAGGTAAAAGAGCAATGGTGAAGGCATTTGGGAAAGTTACTTATAAACAACAGCAAAACCCAAAGGTAGGTGTTTTCCTGTGGACAAGGGCTCCCTCTGTGCAAAGACATTCCCTGTCACAGGAGAGGAACAGTGTGTGCCACAGTGAAAGGTGCCAGCAGCAGGAGGAAGCACATAAACCAAATTAGCCCTCTCCCCTTTCCACCAGTAAATCCGTCCGGTAACAGCTGTTACCTATCCAGTTTATACAATCTCTTCTCCAAAAATCTTTGATGTCCTGAAGACTGGAAAAATCTAATCGTGTCTTGAGAAAGAGAATAACAAAAATATTGAGAAAGTAATAAAAACACAAACAATTCTCTTACTGCAATACTTGCTGAGCAAGAAAGTTCTCCAGATCTGGTTAGTTAGCAAACTCTTATGAACCAGTCATGAATGGATGAAATTTACTATTCATGGTAATGGAAATAGAAGTTTAAAACAGACTTGTTTCATTCAGCAACCTTGAGAACAATGATATATTTTCATTTGTTTTGCTAAGGACAACTAGAAGCATTGAGCCTTCTACTGAAAGTCTTCAGCTTACACAGCCAGGGCATAATTTAGCCCCTTAGCCCAAGGGCCTGACTCTCCATTACATCAGCTCTAATGGAATTACACTTGTGCAATGAAGAAGATAATGAAATAAATAAATAAACCACAATATCTCTGGTTCTACTATATGACCAAACTGGCCAGATACACTGTGTGCCAAGAGGTCTGTGGTGAGACACCAAAAGTGGAGCAGCTTGGCTGCTGCCTGCCGCATCATGGCTTCCCCAAGGAACACACACCAAACCCATCCCCACACTGGGAATGACATAACTTCTCTCTCTGGTGCCGACGAAGGGGCTTGAGATGCACTACCTGTGACATATGCCCTACAGTAGTGAAGTGAGGAAGGAGAGTCCTCTTCTGACCCTTTTGCCCCAGACAAAAAGTGGCAGCATTATGCAAACAGGCACTGCTCTGGGCATGTAAGCAGGCTGCAGTGCATTGCCACTCACTCACGTTGGGTGGATCAGGATACCTGGTGCTGGGGTCAGGCAGGGCTTTGCCAGCTGCGCAGGAAAAAAACAGAAGCTCCTTCAGGAAAACAGAGGGAGGGAGCCAATCTCCAGGCACCTGCTGAAACAAGATTATAAGATTTAGGTTAGGAATTCCAATACACTTTTCCTGTGCAGATCCTGCAGGCACACCTGTGGTACCTGGCAGAGATTGCAAAACTGCACAGAGGGGAGGGACCTGCTCTCACTGCTGTAAAACAGGAATAGCACTCATCCCAAATCTGATACGCAATGTGAGACAATCTGAATTTTAAATATGAATTTTAAAGCTCTCCCTGTGTCACCATCCCATTCACCTATAGCTGGAGATGATTCAGTACAAACTCTCACTGGCTTATTTTTCTTTTAAATCACTACAAAATGTCTGTGTTTTCGGAGGGAGGAAGGTAAAAGGGAAGGGGAAACTAATGCATTTTAAATTTTAAGGGAAAGAACCCCTCCAAAGTACAAAATATTTCAGAGACAAACTTGTGTAGTTTGTGAAACTTGTGTGTGACTGCTATTTATAACTTGTATCACACTCTTGTCTCCTTCACCCTCTGACACATAGCAAGAAAACTGGATTCAAAATGAGATTGCACCATGGTGAATTCATTCCTTGAATTGCATCGTACGTTTCAGCAATACACAGCGTGGGAACATGTCGATTAGCTCTCGCTTTGAAGAAATTGGATTTGCAAAGGTCAGCAGTGGCTCAGCCCATTTCTCAGCAGATCTTTGGCTTGCTTTTCATCTTGGGACTAGCAGGGAGGAGGTCAGAGAGGAATGACAAAAAGAGTGAGTGTTTTGAAGCGAGCCAAAAGAATCTGACCGTGCTCGCAGCAGCGTGGAGGTTTCTTTTGCTCAGAGCTAATAAATAGGTAGATTTTAAACCAAATTTACAGCAATAACTTTCTGGGTTTACTTTACATATTAAACAATTCATTATTTTGGTATAAGCTAAGAAATGCTTTCCAAAGTCTGGTGAGAGCTGTGTGACGCTAATCCGCAGAAACAGCCCACTTGCCCTCCCCCATCCAGTCCTCTTTCTGTGCGAAGGGGAGCAGCCAGCCTGGAAAAAAGGTGCAAAGAGGCAAAGCTCAGCCCCCAGTGGAAGTGTGAAACCCAGGGAGTTTGTGCTCTGTACTCCTCCTTTGAAACACATTTCCCAGTTGTTTAGCTTGCTCCCATGCCAGAGTACTGAGACAGAGGTAGCTTCATTACCTCTTTGAGCCGGAAAACTCACAAAATATTTTGGCCACCCTCCACACCTTATTAATGTAAACTGGAGTTTCCTCCCACCGCTGGCAGGGCAGGGTGCTGGGAACGTGTGATCTCGGTGTTTCAGCAGCTGTCGCCAAGGTTTGCCTTATTCCTGCAGTGCAGGATTACTCCTGGATCCCAAACAGGGGGTTGCTGTGGGCACTTATGCCGGAAAGCCACAAAAGAGGGAAGGAGGTGATGAAAAAAGAAATGAGAGCAGGTTAAAAAGGAATCCAAGAACACCAGTGAGCCTGAGTTCCTTCACCTGTAAATATTAAACATCCTTTGCAGAAATATGGTATGTACAGACTAAAATGTGTCTCCTAGAAAACTGGGAATAATGGACTTGTTTGCGCCATTAATTAATTTTTTTTGGCAGGTCCCTTTCGTATGCCTCGATTTCTCTGGCCTTAAAGCCTTGTGAGGGCTTGCAGTATGGGGAGAGAATAAAGCGAATAGCTCCAGCTGCTGCTGTGGGTCTCTGCGAGCTGTAAAAATTTGCTTTCCCCTGGCTCTTCTGACACATAACATTGCAGAATTCTGGCATAAAATGTAATTTAGAAAGTATCCAAATGATAGAAGGCCAACCCCCGATGTCCTGTAGGTTCCTGTTAAGTAGCAAGTACCGACCCAGATGAATTCTCCCTGATGTTAACTGAACAAAAGCTGAATGCCAGCCTTTGCCCTGACTAATTTACTCGACTTGGAGAAATCCCTTTGGAGCGGGTCTCAGGGACTCCCAGAGGTCTGGCTGCTGCAAGAGGTGCCAGCAGTAATACTGCAGATCTTGGAAAACCTGCTGGAGGGGAGCATTTACAGCATGTGTAAAAGAGGTGTAGGGCAGAGCGTTTCAGAAAGATGGAGAAGATGAAAAGAGAGCAGCTCTCATCAAAATGACAGGTGAGTAATGTTTCTGTGACCTAAAAGGAAGTAATGAACACTGATTTTAGGCTTTTAGTGGGGAAATGGCTTGTTCACCTACAGCTGTATAACTGCATCAGGCTTCCACCAACATCTAATAATCTCCATGAAAGAATGAATCTATGGAGGGCTTGTAACAACTCTGCCAAGGAGACTGTGCCAGCTCCCCTCACAAGTGTTTTGTTGCCACAGATCCAGGCATACCCTGGGGTTTCTCTATCTCACATACCAGCAACCCTTCAGCTGAGCCTTCACTTTACAGTTACAGATGTGGTGACAAGTGGGGGATCTGAGCAAGGTTCCCCAGGCCAACAGCATCTCTCTTCATAACTGGCACTTTGTGCAAAATACGAGATCCCATCTAGAGGTTTGGTTAGAGAGTCCTTTCTAGGAATACAATTTTTAATTTGATTGATTTCCACAAAATTTGACCCATAGGAAATTGTCATTTATAGACACACATCACTTGCAAATTTTGCATCTGCGTATGTGCAGATAAACATGTATCTAACATGCAGAGTTTAGGAATAAGGAAGTATATCTGGATTACCTGTGCACAGCCATTCACATTCAAATCCCAGACCTAGCTTCATTTTTATACTTATTTCTCATCCTCTTGCCTCTCTGTTTTCATTTCTAACACACTCTTTTATATGCGATGTTTTTATCAACACTTACTTCAGCTTCCTTCAGTGAAGAAAGGTGTCCTCACTGCACCTTTCACACATGAATAAGCCTCATAACTGAAAACACAAAGTGCTGGTTTTAGCTTTCTTCAAAAACAAAACAAAAAAAGTCAGAAGGTTAAACAACTACACTTGAGGCTACCTTGCTGAGCTGCAATAAAAAAAGAAAAGATTGGTCTGACACACATTTTTTTATTAAAAAAGAATGCATATAAATTACAGCTGCTGACCATGTAGTCATTCTTTTTATGAGGTGTTTCCCTATACCCATATACGATTTCCACATATAAATTCCCTGTTGGTCTGAAAACTGCTCACAAGAAACTGGTGTTTTTCTTAATAAATTGTCCACAGAATCTGTATTTCATCTTGGACATAAAAAATTCATTAGGGGAAAAAAAGCATCCCAGTGTCCTGATGGAAAGCAACACCAGGCATTATCAAAGCCTGCTGACTGCATCACCTTTTTTTGCTGCTTTTCTACTTAATTATTTTCCATAATTTAATAAAATCCAATACAACATAGAGTACTATAATGGTGCCTGCAGTAACAAACATCTCATCAAGAGAAGAAATAAGCAATTCTGTTTCATTGAGGATTTCAGCATGTTAAATTTTGTTTCCTTTAAAATTCTCTTGGTGAGAGAATAGCCACCTATGCCTGCCTCTGAACACAAAAACCCCAAAGTCCTCTGCTCTGAAAGAGCCTTTTTGATGGGATGTCCTAGAACCATGCAGTGTGGAAGGCTGGGACCTGCTTCAGGTCTGCTTACTGGGGTCATCTCACCAAGGAAAGTCACTGGATCCAGAATCAGATGTTCCATATGGGATGCTCGGTTGTAAATCTGAGAAAGCATTAAAAATACAAAATCGTGAAAAAAATTCCCCCAGTGCTCTCATGAAAATGAAAACCCACATTCATCATTACCTTTGCTACTCCATGTAGAAAAGAGGCAATGCTAAACTAAACCAGATGGCTGTGTAGGAAGGGTAATCTGCTGCTCTTACTATGGAAGCGCAGCTGTCTCCCGAAGAAACCACCGAGTTCAGCAGAGACCAGATGAAGAATGTGCTCCTAAGAGATTTCTCCTTCTATTGAAAAATGCTTGGTTTGACAAACTGCTGGATGCACGTCAGAATATGACAGACGGGGGACATTTTTAGCAACACTTCACTGAACTAGTGTAGCAGAGCGTGGTCCCCAAAAGCACAGTTGCTTTCATTCCCATAATTTACTTTCATCTGTCTTTTTCAAAACCTTCCCTAATTAAGCTTAATTGCCATGTAGTCACACATTGGTGCAACATTCTGTCCACTTATGGACCACCCATAAAATGTTTCATAGCATTAAACCTGGAAAGTGGTAGATTGCTTGTTTTGTTTTGTTTTCTAATGTGCATAAGTGCCTATAATGCATAGTGATGGCTTTCTGGAACTGACACTTGACTCTGATTATTGTGAAAAGATTCGTAATTTATATCAGAAAATCAGAGAGGTCAGAAGAGCACGTGTGTTTTGGGAAAAAACATGCATTTGTGATGATTTGAAATCTAGTGTCTTTGGTGCAGAACTCGGACAGGGGGATTCCCAGCTCTTTGTAATGTCTAACTCCTTCTTAGGACATAACAACTTGGATACCCTCAGCTTCTGTGAGTTAGCTAGGAAATCATGGGAATCTCAGTGACTTAGACTCTCAATAAGCAGTGATCTGGTGACCTAATGAAACCCATGAAAACTACCTTTAAAGCTGGACAAAGGTCTAGTCTGGAGAATGCCTCTAAATAGTTTGTAGGAGCTGATCCATAACAGAGTATTTAGAAATAGTGAAACAAAACAACAGTGACACAGAATTGCAGGGAAGCCAACTGAAATATTCTTGTAAGCAGCTGATTATTCATCTCTAATACTACAGTTTATCTGAGCATAGTAGCTCTCATACCTATGAAGTCAAGAAGTCCCCTGAATTTCTAGGATGCTCAAGAAAAAGCAGCAAGTATCAGGTCCCTCAGAAGAAAGCTGCTCCCAATATGTTTCCAGACAGAAATGCTCAGTCAGACTGGGTGGACTGAAAATTCATATGACTTAGAGGGACAACAAGCAAAAAGACAAGCAGAATACTATTACCTAATACTACTGTGCTAGATAGTAAAATCAGAACTTTCATAGTAATCCAACAACATCATGTTTTATGGCATAGAGGTATAACGAGGGAATCCAGCCTCACTCACTTTGGTGAGAGTCGGGGTTCACACATTATGACTGAAAATTCTGTTTACCATTTGCACTGGCTATTCTTTCCTATGGTTTCTGGGCACTGTGGGACAATGCTAATATTTTTGCCACTGCTAGAAATACTTTTCTTAGTTCAGGAATGACAAAGAGGAAGGAAAAAAAATTAGGTCCAAGTTAATATTAAATGATTAAGTTACATCTCGTCCTTTCCAAAGCTTTCAAGCTTTGTAGGATGTATATGTTGGAAAGGGAAAAATGAAAGAAGAAATACCAAGAACTCTCTAACCAGCAAGGACTAGTTGCACATGCAAATTATTAGCTAAATTTGCCCAAACTACACAGTACTAGAGAGATGCACATTCTTGGAAAAAAGTAGGGCTCTTATGTTATGCATGTGAGACAAAAGTAAAGGAGATACACATATTATTGCCTGTGTGCCCAGAGGCAACTTCTGATGATTATTTAATATTTTAATATCAGGGAAAATCATTCTTTTCCTTCTCAGTCACACCTTCATGACTTTCAAAAGTGAGCAACTCCTCCATTTCTAGCTTAATTGAATTGATTAAAAATGCAAACATATAATTATTATTTTGTTTAATAAAACTAGAAAATTTCAAATGACACGAAATTTATTCAAAGTTTTCTTTCTTAAAAGCCACATACACACAACCTCATTGTTATCTATGTTGATACTATCTCAGTCCCTTATTTACCACCCTGCCCTAGCATTCTTTCTGGGTGGGAACAGCACAAGGCAAACACTCGTGGGCAAAGTGAAGTGACAAGCAAGCAAGAAAAACAGAGTAAAGAAAATTAAAAGTGTGTACTTGCTCTGCCAAGTATGCTGCAGGATACTGAAGATATCATAGTTGCATTGGGTTAGTCCTAGAATTTTAATAGATCATTATAGAGGAAATCTGACATATATTATTAAAAAGAACCCACCAGCTCAGAAATCCTGGAGTAAATGATCATGTTGCAATTCCGCTGACACCACCAGCAACATTCCTAGGGAGAAACTGGTGTTGTCTTTTGTTTTGCCAAGTAGGGTTAATTCCTTCCATTTAAAATTCTCTTTCAAGTGTTAAAATGTGTAGATTGCATAAATTTAGCAATCCTGGAGACTACTATACAAAGGAGACGGTTTGTTTGCTACAGAGTTTCTGCACTTTGGGTCTTCAGTGCCTGGGGTGAAGCCTAATCCAAGGGGCATAGGCAGTAGGGTTAGGATATATATTTATGGAATATGGCAATTGGGAATGGCCTTGTGGCTCTTTACTCAGAGAAAGCATGGTGCCACCTCTCTGTGATTGTTTCTGTGCATCTTTTTACTTGCTTTGAAAAATAAACAAAACATCCAATCTCTAAAAATACCGACTACACACAAAAATATACAGTTCCTTAGGGAAATGAGATTACAACATAATTGTGTTTTATGTTTGTCTGTCATCTGTTTGCTCTTTGCCCCCCAGTTTTAACTCCATTTTACATAAGGGCAGAGGTTTCAACAATTGTCAAGCTCTTACAAGTCCTGTGCAAAATGGGAACAGCCCATGACGTCATACACCACATCACTGCCACGGCCACATGTATGGTCCCTTCTGCCACTGGTGATGGTGGAGAGCTGGAAAACAGACAAAGAGGCTGAAGAGACAGAAATCCACAGGAAATGAGGCCTCTTCAGTTTGGCTGCCCATGGGTCAACTTGGTAACTGATTCATACCATTTTTTCACCTCAGTTCTTGAGTTCTACTGAAAATTACTTTTCTGCCAATGACGCTTTCCAGGAAAGGACTGCAGTGCTTGCTTCAAAACTCCTGACTGTATCGTTTACATACTGAACAAAGGGGGCACAGCAAACAAGCTTTTTCTTATGTTTTGCTTTAACCTTGCTGATGCTTTTTCAGTGAACTACAAGCCAAATTCTCCATTTCACTGATTCAACAAGCGTGTAGATACTGACAACCGCAATCCCACTTTTCCAGGTCAAGATCACATTTTGTTAGAGACCAAGTGAGCCTGCAGACCTCTGAGTCTATTTTCTCTTAAAAGATGGTCTCACGGATTTTAGTGGGAGAGCACGTGTGGGTTGGGGTCTCAGTATCTATCTGTGTATAGAACATATTTATATATAATTCTGAGATGCAGCTACCCTGATGGTTATAATCCAGTCCCACAGAAAGCAATATTAAGTACAGGTCCTATTTCTATACAGCCGGTTTGAATGTGGTTAACCAAATGAATTCATATTCTGTAGGTTTCAGTGCTCCTGGGAGTAACAGAAATCCAGTGACACCAATAAAATGTGATTAAAAATGCAGGAAGACTCATCAGGGAATAAGTGCAGCTTTCCTACTTCGTTTTGATTAATATTTAATTCTAGTACAGACAGAAGCAAGAGGCTGAGAAAAACATTTGTTCTAATGAAATTATTTTGCTCATTAACAGTGTTATCACTCAGTGAATAACAAAAGAACTGTGATGAACTCCATTGATTAAAAAACCACCCACAACTATTTAGGAAACCAAACACACACATATATATATACACACACATACACGTAGGATCCTAGGCAACAAATGTCAGTTACCTGAAGCAGCCCAGGAGAGAAACACACATTCATGATTATATACAGTAATACCATTTCAGGGTTTGTCTGGATGAAAAGTGTTAAGTGAGTTTGTATAGCTGACATCCAGGTCACTGTGATCTAAATACAAAAAATCCTGAATAATCTGTTCCAGACAAAGAGAAGCACCTTTCCACCTGGGAGCAAATAGTAAACGTGATCACTCACCCAGTGGGCGCATGGGGTGAGAGGGGTGCAGGGTTTGAATATGCCTGGCGCAGTCAGTCGTCAGGAGCATCGCTTCTGCGGAGCCAGCTGCCCACATTCCTGTCCTCCCTGGCAGTGGTAACCTGCTGGAAGCTCACAAGCCACTTCTGCACTCTGCTGCTTACAGCATCTAAGAAAGGCAAGAAGGACTTAAGTGAATGCATTAACTATTAATGCTTCTCACTACATCTTTACACTCATGCTTTGGCTGTGATGCAAATTGTTAATTTAGGGTATTGATGCCTCAAGCTCAGTAACTGACATCCTGTATCATCTTCCCAAAACTGATCATCTCAAAAACTGAAGTTTGAGCTAGCTGCCATAGCAGAGAGACAATTTGTACCATTGCTTGCACTCAAGCAACCAGGCAGTTACACTCACTGAAGGCAAACTCTGACTGATTCAGTTTCTGAAACAACTGGAAGTTTATTTGCTTTCTCCATGTTTCATAAAAGGCTGAGATCAATAAATCCTTTATATCTTCTAGTAAGGAAAAAAACCATGATGTGCTGCTCTGGCTTGGGAAAATATAAACTTAGAGGACCTGCTTCTGATGCCATTTCAAACTGGCTTTAATGGTTTGCCTGCTGTCCTCATTGTAAAGGTTTGTATCGCCATCCAGGAAAAATATACTGCAGCAATGTACTTATCCATTATGAAAATTCCACATGAGTAACACTCATGAATATTAGAACCAATCTATATGTATATGCACATATAGTTATATTACAAATTCTTAAAAACAAAATAATAAAAAAACCCAGTTACTCTGTCTTGAGCCTAATAAGCATAGCAATGCCACCAGTCTAGAAGTGTATAACTTTGCTTATCTGTAGAAATATTCAGCTCAACAATTTTATCTGCCTCAAGAATGTAAAAAATTATGCAAATAGAAGCTTTTTGGCCTTTAGGTAGACTTCAACAGTTAAAAAAAGCCCAGCATCCAAAACAACAACAATAATATTTATTCTTTCTGCTGAAGCCATTACCCAACTTCCCAGCACTAATCCTGAACTCTGCTTCTTGCTAGCACTTACTGTGCTGTAAGTATGACAAAGGGCAGACAAGAGCACCAGACAATATAAACTGAAACACTAGCTTGAGAGTAACTGGAGAACTGAGCTCTGCCAGACACTGGCAAGCCTGGACTCACACAGCTTTTACCGGCAGGTCATTAGAGAAAGCTCAGCTGTGGTGACCGCACAGCGGGCAGAGCCAAGGGCATCGCTGGATGGGGGTCAGGATGCCCAGCACTGTGCCCCCTATGCCAGTCTAGGAGGGGGAAATGATGTGTAATAATTGTACAGCATGGCTTCATTTTGAGGAAGCCCTGACTTACAGAAATAGCAGGCTCTGCTTTGGGAAAGGACAGAGCCTCTGGACTTTCAGAGAACTGTGGGAATGGTTCTGACGCTGCTACTCACACTAAGCAGGCCCATTCCCCAGAGCACACCCAAACACTCGCGTGAACTCTCTATAAATAAAGTTATAAACCTACTAATGTTCTTTAACCATAAAGAGATAATACCAACCATGAAACCTGGGGGGCTTTTTCTTGTCTCCTGCACATATGAAAGATGGCATTAAAAGAGATTAGTTTTAAACCACTTGCAATTTCCTTTATGCAATAAAATATTTGCTTGGAATTTTCCTATTTATGGTGTGTATTTGGACTCAGTATAACATAATACTTCCCTCAGTATCCCTGCTTTTAATGATGCTAGCAGGATTTGAGCCATTCATCAAACGTGACAATTGAAACAGCTAGGAGTTAATGGGAGCATGAGCAGTTTGACAAACACAGTCTATTTGACAAGGCTGAGGTCAGGACTAAAAGAACTACTCTTGGTTAAATAAACAGAAAAGCAACAAAGTAAAAGCAAAATCTTTGCAGCCATTTATCAACTTTAAAAGCCTTTTTGTTATAAGAAACATAAAGTGAAGCTGCACACAGAGACAGGAATTAAATGGGGTTGGAAGAAACCAGTTTCTTTCTTTTTAGGTGAAATTAAAAAGCCCAGTTAAAACTGAAGGATTAAGTCCGTAAAACTGACATGCAGCTACATAATACCTAAACCTACACTTTAGAGCTATCGGCTTCTGAACTGACTTAGTATTTTAAAGAACCCAGCCTTTTCCAAGACAACAGACTGACTCAGGTGGCATTGAAAGGAGAACGATATGACAGGATATGACTTTCCTGACGTCTGCAAGGCGGGAGAGCACTGTGCAGGCATGTTCAGGACCACAGCTAAGACTCCATCCATTCATTGCTTCTTCAATAACAAATTTACCTGATATTAATCCGTGCAGGAAGCCTCCCAGAGAGTTTTTGCAAACTATCAGAATTTTGCATTCAGACACAATATTGCCTGTAGGAAATTCCTGGATATCAAACGACCCCTGGAAGCTAATAATTAGTACACCTACTAACTTCCTCCTTTTACTTGGTTCCTGGACCATCTTTTTTGACTTGGTGAGATCAGTTTGGCTTCATGTTTATTTTCCTCTGTCCAAGCCTCTAGAGAGTCTAGGAAAGGTAAAAGCACTGAATCTGTTCTTGTGGTCCGTGGATGAAATGGTTTTCAGAGCATGCAACACACTTATAAAAGTAAAGGATAATTTCTCTAGCCTTTTCTTTAAGTGCACATAGGCATGGCAAAATCAAATCTTTACTATCCTGGGTTTGGTCTTGCATCTTATATGCCAAAGACAGTCTACAGGCATTATAGTGTTAACTTCAATGGGAAGAAGACTGACTTTCCTGTGATTCAGTTTTCCTGCTGTATAAATTTGGGAGTGATAATATTCTCATGACTGGGTAAGACAATAGAGATTTAGGGGCTCAGAAATTCCTGGATATTATAGCCATGCAGAGTACTTTTTAATCATTTGACTACCACCACCTTGTGCAATTGTCTGTATCACTGTCCAGAAAACACCAGTACCATTAGGGAATTTCCATCAGAAGCAAGTAATCTGGCAAAACTCAGTAAACTTTTGCAATCCTAACATTTCAGGAAAGGCCTTTATGGCTTTTGGGCTGGACATGTTGTCAGATGAAAAATCCCTCTTCTTTTGAGGCTTCTCCATCCTTTCTATTGCTTTCATGCTTTATGGCTATTGGCAGTCTAGAGATAATAAAGAAAAAAAGGCATGTATCGAGGCACAAAGATGGCAGAATGAGTAAGGCTAGTTACAAATTTTACAGATGAATTTTGTGCATCTTATTTGTTTCTCTAATAACTTTTCATTTCTTCTTTCATAAAGCAGTTTGTACAACTAACTAATATATTTAACAATTCCTATTGATGCTGGAAAATCATGAAAGACTTCTTTTCCTGGAAGTGATTGATTATAGTCTGGACAAATGAAATTATTTTCCCTCTTCTCTTCTCTTCTCTTCTCTTCTCTTCTCTTCTCTTCTCTTCTCTTCTCTTCTCTTCTCTTCTCTTCTCTTCTCTTCTCTCTTCCCTCTTCTCATTATGCTTTGAGCAAAACACCCATTACAGGAGCACTGTGCAGCCACTTGGAGCTAGAAAAAATATTCCATTTAGCCTGTCAAGCATGGTTTAACTGCTGTCTTAACTCTGCCTCTTTTCCAAACCTCCTTTTCAAGACGACACTAATATAACCTCATTTTGACAGTGTATTCTGGACTCTGGGCTTCTCTGGCTCTTGAGCTCTTTTCCATCTGGAATGGGTTTTTCATCTGCTTAATCCCAGGGCTTTCTGGTTAGTTTTGTCTAGTTGTTTTGCAATGTACAACCTACAGTCGTCTTATAAAATAATTTATAGCACTCACTTGGACTCCTTTTTGGAACTTTTTAATTGAAAAAAAAATATAAAATCAATCAAAAAAAGCTCAATCCTAGCTTTACTTTTCAATAAAAATGTTTTTTACCCAAAATACTGGCATGGTTGTCTGAAGTTTGTGCCCTCCTTTCCAATGTCAACAATACCAATGTCTTTTCTAATGGACATAATAGCTACTTTGTGTCATGGTTACATTGTGTTTGGGTTTTTTTCTGTGTTCAAAAACATATAAAACCACATTAATAATGTTCAGTGTGACAAAAATTTAATAATATGATTGTGTCTAACCTTCAGTAAAGCTGGATCTCGGAACAGAGTATAAGAGTAATGCTGATTTTAAGATGAAACTTCATGAGTTCATGCAGAATATACAAAAATTACATTACTAACATATTTTTTACTGATATAGTCACATAATAGCAAGGTCTGGATTAAAAGATTCAGGAGATCCTTTACAGTCTCATGTCTGTTGTAAATGTTTTATGGATGGAATTATTTCTTAGTGCTATACAAAGAAAATCCCATTCCACAAAGGCTGGGTTGTTACCTACTTGAATATTGGTTAGCTTTTTTTTTAACTTCTGTGATCAGCAGTGTGCTAAACTGCTTAAGGAAATCAAACCTATTCATGCTTTTACCCTCTTTTCTTAACCAAATTGAGCTGGTGCTGAGAAATTTTCCCTGCAACAATGGTAAAAGTCTCTTTAGTCTAGTCCTAGGGAGGTGGAGATTAGGATCAAGATTCTACTTTCACTTTGCAATATTATTGCAATAAAAAATAATAAAAAAGCCATTACTATTTAGAAAAATGCTCATGCACTGACAGTCTACCAAAATCCTTCCCAGAATTCATCTTCATACCCTCTCTGTAGTTGGTCCTCAGGAAAGACCCCTGAATAAAAAGCATGATGCACAAGAAGTAAACAGGGTCAGGACACAGAGCAGTTTAGGAGAGTCTTGCTTTGGCTAACCCCAGGGTAGGACTGTCAGATGCTAATCCCCAGGCTTTAAACAGATCCCAAATCAAGAACGAAGAAAAAATATGTACTACAAAATATGAAGTACATCTTTCTGGTTCTCAGGAAGTGCTGCTCCAATTTTTGTTGTATTTTACTTCAGTAATAGTCATTCAGTACATACCAAATACACTTGTTTGCTATCTGTATAATTAAGTTAGTGCATTAATAGAAAATACAACTTTTGTGGCATAACTGGGGTTATGCTGCAGATCACTGACTAATAAATCTTTTTTTAACCTGAGAGAAACAGTAAAATAAATTTATTGGGCTGTTACTGATTTCCTAACAACTACACAAATGGCTACATTAGAAGCTTTTACTGTACATGCTGTACAGGGCATAGAGCTGTGTTCAAATCAGTCATCTCTTTTATCATTATTGTTATTATTTATTATTAGCCAAGTACCAGCAATGTGCTAGGTCTTGTAATACTGCTAACAGTGGCAGACTTGTCCCACATTTATTAAGCCTTTTGAGTTTCAATTTTACTAAAACTCTGAAGTCACACAGAACAGGTAACAACAGGCACACCACTAGCTAAATCCCTTTAAACCTGGGGTGTGGAAACCAAGGGACAATATGAAAAGACACAATTTAATAGGGAAAAGAGAAGGGAAAAGCTTTCTTTTTTTTTTTTTTTTCTTTTGGTTTCTTTTGGTATTATTTCCTGCAGGACAGGCCACAGAGTAGGATTTTACTCAATAGGGACAATAATATCCACCCCTTATTATTGCCTCTCACTGTCTCTGAGCAGCACGGATGAACTGAGTCTTTAAAAGGGGTGTGAATAGACAGAACAATACGCCACATGAATACGCCAAGGGAGAGGGACTGCATACACATGGTTTCTCTGAAATTGTCACTAGATGAGATTCTTCTGGGTAGGTAAGGATATATGATTACAGATATAGGCAGAAAGAAAATTAAGCAGTACCTTGAAAACTGAAAGCAAGCTAATGGAAGACTTTTCTGATTAAACCGTCTTCAGCCCAGTTTATCTGGTTTCTATGGCAAGTTATACTATGAATCTCTCATTTTTCATCAGAACATTATTGGGGGGTGTTGACAATATTTCAGTATTGTTCAACACAAAATTAAATTCTAGATTCAAATGATGGAGTGAAAGGAGTGCAGGGAGTCTGATTTGGCTAGTTTTTTGATAATGACAGCAGGCAGAGAAAGCTTTTTATAAGGATTGCTACACAGTCACAAGAGATTATTTGCTTTAACCTCAAAATACTTTGTAGCTAGAAGTTTTCTTTTCAGTCAGACTTCTGAAATTCTATAACTTAATTATAGCTGCCTTTGTAAAATAGGAGACATTTATTAAATGAGCTACACATTGACCTAGACTAATTTTATGTAAAAATGTACATAGAAATTAGAGAATTGAGATGATAATCACTTCTCCCTTCTATATCCACTCTGTCGGGTCAGTTAATGTGGTCATCAGAGACTACTTGCCCTTTAAGCCGACTCTGAGAAAGACCAGAGCAAAACCAGGCTGCAGTAAAAGACATTCTGCAAGGATGCTGGGTGCTTGGGTCATGTGTTAGAGCTCCAAAACCTTTCTTAATGTACTGCAGATGTTGCTAAGCTTTGACCCTTTTTAGCTATGTTTTCACTTAGTATTTAGGTGGTCACTGTGTTCCACTGTTGCCAAGAGAGCTTTTGAATTAGCTTAAGATGGGAATTAATTGTATTAATTCATACAGAAGTAACTCAAAAGACTGAAAGGGTCAGAATATTAATTGCAGGCCTTCTGGTCTGAAATCAGTAGCTAAACCAACACACAAGGCACAGTTCACCCACCTTAGCAAACAGTTTTTATTTGTGAGCTGAAATTGTCACTACTGGTTAAGCCATTGAGATCTTTTGCTGGAAGAAAAGAACTGGGGTCTCCAGAGTCAGTTGCAAAACAGATGTCCCAGAGAGCCTGAAAAATAGTAGCTCCAAGTAAAGGCTCATAAATGCTTCATTTCACTTGTCCAAACTGAGAAAACTGTCTACTTACTACGGCATTTCTAGTTATCTTCATATTTTTTAAATTCAGCTCTCAGGTCTCGTAACAGTGTTGTACTTAGGAGGAGTAGGAGACTGTGCTTGAAAAGCAGAAAACATTGGGTCAAAGATTTTACCAAACACTGCTCTTGCCCTTAGTATTGGAGTAAGTGTGACTGGATTTTGCCTGTAACCGCAAACACAGCCAGAAAATCTTAAACTTGGGTTAAAGGGAACCTTTTACTTATTTGACGTGCCAGGGCATTGCTGATGTTCAAACTAATATCGCTGTTCTTTTGTACTGCCAAGCCAGTCCCCAGAGGTTATGGCTACTATTGCCTAAATCAGGCTCATTTGAGGGGAACTAAATCAAACATAGATAACCTGAGCAAATATTGAAGGGAGCACTAGAAAACCAACATCCAGAAAAAGAAGCTGCTGGAAGTTTATTGCTCCTAATCCTGTTAATAAAGTAGGCTACTGAGTTCAGTCTTCTGAATATTTCATTTTTCTTACAAGGAAGAGGAGTGGCAGAGAGGAGAGGAGGGACTCTCCGACCTGGAGGAACATCCCAGTGAATGCGTGTTCCTCTGAAGCATTTGACTACTGGTATTAATAGGGATATCCTTCAGAAAATGACACAGATGTAAGATTCACTTGGGGGTTTGCTGCACCACAAGCTTTGCCTTCAACCTTATTCAATTAGAAGTAGTAACTTTTTACCTAGAACTCAGCTCTGGTTTTGGGTCAATGGCTGCAAAGCCAAAATTGCAAAGCAGGAAGAAATCAAGTCCTGATATTGTAAATAGAAACAAAGTACCCTGCAAGTCAACAGCAAATGAGGACTTAATCTTACATATTGTTTGCCTGTTTAATAAGCAATTCAGAATAACTACTGTATTAATAAAGAAATTAGATAGCTACCATCCAAATCTGTATATGTTATTCATATACAAGAGATTGTGCGTATCATGCACATGGGCTGTGAATATATTCTGCAAATTGCAGTCCAAACTAAGGTCCTCAATCTTTTGTCACATATGAAAGTTAGATCAGTGTTAACTCCATGGCTAAAACTGTGTTGGAACAGAAAATATCAGGTTTTCTAATGACATCTATCCACCTTGGCCATGTAAGTTCACCAGAGTATGAGAACTGAAAGAAATACCAATACAAGAGTGTTTTATGTCAAATCTCGAACCACTAATACAAAAGAGTGTAATTTATCAGATCCAAAGGAAAACACTATCTGACAGTGTCCAAAGTACTACTATTCATTACATATCTAAAGGCTACTGATCAATAGACAGCACTATGCTCTTTCGTTCAATAGGTTCAAGCTTAACTGATTTTCATGGCTTCTTGAATGCTTTTATGACTAACAAGGCATGATCCACATAGTGCTTTGTCACCGATTTGCACATAATCTAATAAAGCGACAGTAATAAATCACAAGTATCGTTAATAAATCACCAACAAACAAAGCAGCACACTGGAAACAATGTGGAAAATGCACAGAAAATGCTCCAACTACTTTGGTGAGTAAACAGGCTAAATACACAGTTTAGTTAAGAGCTGCAAGTTCAATTCATAGCAAATATACACATCTGAGCTTTTAGAGATTTTCTATTGTAGTTGGCAAACACTGCTTCTATGTTTCTTCAGGCAGGTTCATAAAGAAAAAGAAAAAGAGAAAAGAAAAAAAAGGAAAGAGTTGAGAGAAAACAAAACTCAAATTGAGTAAACAAATGCTTGGAATGCAAGAGTATAATCCAGTTTAGTGATGCTTATATGTTGTTAAAATAACATTTTATGCCTATTTACTTTATCATTTTGTATCTCATAAATACCTACAGTAGCTAAAACTGTCAGTGGTGCCACTTCAAAGAGCAGTGCCTCTAGGAACAACATCTTTGAGGTTTTGTCTAGCCACACTGTGATTAAGGTTATCAAAATGTCTCTTTAAATGTAGAATCTAGTTGGCATAAATCCATGAAAAGCGCACATACCTTCAAATGTGAAATTCAGGATTCATTTGCTTACTCTTCAGGTGTAGATTGAATGAAAGCTGGGCATTTAACATGGTAACAAGCTTCCATAGACTTCAGAGAAAAATCCAGCTCCAAGATACATAACAGCCGAGGCAAAGCAGTCATTTTGACTCCATCATCATTACAAAAAATGCATACACTTAACAATTATTTACTTGAGAAGGAATCCTAGAAACACAAATTTGTAGCTGTCACACAAGTTAGCTGGTTGAGGTTAATGCTAGACCTCGGTAGCACTTTCTTCTATAGTCAATAGGAAGCCAAATTACTTAGTTTGGACCATTTTTAATTTAAAGCCAAAAGGTTTAAGTTTTTTCCTTTTGCTTTTTGTTCCTAAATCTAACACAGAAACGGTAAAATTACAAGAGGAAGTCAGCTTCCCTGGAAATTTTGCCCTGACCAAAACTTTCTGTAAATACCACAAGAAAGCTCTCCCCCCCAATATTTTCAATTTAGTATTTTAAGGCTTTACTTGTTCTGATAGGAGAATCGTCTGAATTCTTTAATGTGAATGTGAATCAAATTCCAATTAAAAGCTTTAGGTGCTTGAAACCACTTCTCTGGTGACCTTTGAACAAATACATGTTTGTGTCAGTGGCTTGAGGCAAAATACATAATTAGAGCCAATACTAAAACCATCTTTCCTCTCTCTTAACCTCAGAAACAAAGTTTGATTCAATACTAATAGCCTTGGAAAAGAAATAAATAAGGTAGTGGCTAATAGAAGAGTGAATAAGGGCTTTCCCTCTGAAGACCAGAGGAGGACTAGACCTTGGTTTGTTACAGCAAAGGGAATAGGTATTACAGATGGTTATTAACAGGCAAAAGTCCCAGACTCTGAGGTAAACCATTCCCTTTTCATTTATTCTTGAGATGAAAGTCATGTAATGATGTCAAGTCCAAGTTCTTAATAAATACTCAGTATTTTTCCTCTAAGATGGTGAGGAAAACTGGCGAGGCAGGATGGAGGAACTGAGGTCGTAAGGAAGCCACCAAGCTGCAGGTAGGAGAAGAGGAGTGAGGTGTGTTCTCCACCAGCACCACTGACACATCAGAAAGTCCTGCTCCCCTCTGCAGTCATCAGCCTTTCTCTAGCCACCTGAAACTGCCGCCAACATCTGTTAGCAGTTACCACATCCAAATGTTGGGATTTGGGAGTTTTAAAAAGGGGTCTGTGGAGCTCTCTTCAGAAAACTGAAACACTGAGACAGCAGTGGGAGAGGATCTTGCCCCTCCCAGGAAAATGCTGTGGCTAACATGTGGAACGTGGGGCTGTGGCAACAGTTCCCACAGGCATGAATTGGACCTCAGTGTTGACTTAAGAAAAGCAAAACACTTTTGTCCAGTTTAATGTGCTTCTACACATCATAAATTGTACCCAAAAAAAAATATTGAACAAAAATTAGTTTTTTTCTTGAGAGAAAAATTGAGATGAAAAAGAACAAAGAAATCTCTTTTTTTAAAAAACAAAAAAACAAAACCAAAACACCTTAAGGAAGTTAATGCTAACAAAACAAACCCGAGGCTTAAAGTCACAAAGTGTGATCATCACTCTCTCCTCTTCTTGAGCACGTGACTCTTTATTTTTGATCCAGAGGTCACTGCTTACTTCAGACATCACTTTGTCTTTTGGGCAGAGATGGCCTTGGGGGCCAGTTGTTCAGCTGAGCCACAGATAGACACACATGAAAGTGGGTATTCATAAAACTACTAAAATGTCTAAACACTTTTGAAGGTAGAGTTAGGTTGCCTGCTGACATTTGCCCTGTATGTACTTCCTATACAATTATTTGTTTTAAAGTCTTGTTCTTCATTAGTTTAATCATTCACTTAAGCCACAGAATTACTGCATTTTTTTAATGATTGTTCTCATATTGGTGTAATAGTAAGGAGCCCCCAAAAGCTTAGCACCTGTCTTCTCAGGACCAAGCTCTTCACAAATGCTTTCTCTCGCAGCTAAGTTTGTTAATTTTCATTTGTCCCTTTTCCTACCCTCCTACGCTTGTCCTTTTCCCTTTAACAAAGGTTTAAAATAGAAGATGTCTTTGCCCTCACCACTCTAAGACAGCTCTTCCAGACATCTTCCAGGGAGGACCAAAATATAAAAAGAAAATTACTTTTTCCTCCTGTGCAAAAGACAATATAGGACTGAGGCCTAATTTAAGCAATACCATCTCCTCTCCTGACCCTGTTTCAATATTGCCTTTTGATTTTTCCTCCCAATATGCTTACTCATGACATCTCCCTGATGCCCACGCCATCGCACAGCCAGCATGAGTTTTGCAGCTGAAGTGGGAAAAGGCTCAGATCCACAAGACAGTGGTGCAGCTACACAGCATTGCCCTCTTTGATCTCCCGCTCCTGCGCCACCATTCAGCATGAGGCTTGGTTTGCTCTTGGGGTGAAGCTTGCCCCACATGGAGGGGCCCACACAAGGTTTTCTACGCTCTTTAACCCCATGGTTATGCCGGGGAGGGAGGGAACAGTGGGGGACCTAGGAGAATTGGCAGTGCAGCCGAGCCCCCGACCCCTCCTGCCCATGACACTCGATGGCGTCTGCTCTGGCTCCAATTAGGTCAGCATGGAGGGGGATCCGAGAGGTTAGGGGAGGGTCTGCTGGACCCGCACTCCTGTGGCTACCATGCAAATGATTTCCCACATACGGGGTGCAGATGGGCCACATCCCCTTTTACAGGCTGCAGCCTGAAAATAAACTTAGTAGCAGCTGGGGAGGGGAACCACCAGAGCCTCATGTGCTTTAATGGGTTCTGTGTTTCTGTGCATAGGAGTGTTCCCTCCCCTTCCTAACTCATGCAAATCCTTCTGTAAAGTCCCATAAACAAAGCCATGGATATAATTTTGAATGAGAAACTTGCCAACAGGGAAAACAGTGGTCAGGAAAAATACAACATACCTTTTTCTCCAAGATGGGTGTTTTGGTGTGTTTCCATGGATTAAAAGCAGATTTTTCTGGTTTGAGCAAGCAGGCAAACTTCTGACCTTTTTTCATGTAATAAACTGCCCCCCAGTACTGGTCCCTAACCTACCCTGAAATAGCTGAGAGGAGCATGAAGCCTGTAAGCGAAGCCAGTCTCCTTGCCAGGTGCAGATGTTTGTCAGCACAGCATGGCCACGGCCATCTCTGAGACCTCGTACTCTGGTCTTGATCCAATAAAGTAGTTGAATGTGTGATTAGCTTTATGTTTTCAGGAACTGGGCCTCAACAGGACCTGAAATCCAACATTTACATGAATGCTTTTCTGGATTAGCCCGGTAGAACTCAGTACTTGCTGGTTTGAGATGCCAGTGTGCACCAAAAAAAAGTTGGTGGCTGAGAGCAAGGATCTTTTAAAGTAAAGCATGATTTTTACAGCTCTGTATGGAGTTCAAAGTTAGAGGAATCTACATGATCTTTCTTAGTTTAGTCAAGTGAAACCAAGTCGAAGAAAACCTCCTACTTCCAAACCTGCACTCAAATGTAATCTGGGTGCCATTTTCATTAGTGAAATAAATTTGATGAGGTAAACATGCTGACTCCTTTTCAGAGGCTTGTGTGCACAGTAATCTTTGAATTTGGAGTTAAATGGCGAACACAAAAAATTAGGTACCCAGGACCTGAATTATGTTTGAGAAATCATTTTTAGGCAAACTGACTGCAATTCTGCCAGGAGCTCTATCTTGTTGCTATGTGTGAGCAGCAAGATGTGTCTGTATGTATGAACAGGTAGTGACAGAAGATAGCAGTTTGATGCTGCACTGTCAACCTTTCTGAGAGAAACTACATTTTTCTTCTGAATGCATTCAATTCTCTGTGGCAACAAACACACTGATAGATTTTACGTGGTCTGTCCACAGTTGTTGCCAAGTAGATCTCATTTCAGGTTTTTATATTCAAGCAAGTAGAAAAATCTGCAAGCATCATCTTTCTACTGTTCTAGATTAATGTAATAGCCTTAGATTCAACTTCTTGTTTCTTTTTTCTAGATGTAAATGTAGTAAAGAGTCTGTTGCTAGAAATGTTGAGAAAATAGTAAAGACAGTCCTTTTTTCTCAAGATTTTCTCAGAAAATAATGAAACCCAGTAAATTTGAGATAATTAATCAAGCAGCAGTTTAATACTCCCCCTGACAATTATGATGCTGCTGGAAAAATCACATAATTGTGCGTTAATTCTCGTTGTTTTCTCTTTCAGCATTAAAATCAGAAGCCAAAAAAATAATTTTAATTTTTATAGCTTTTCTCAGTGGTCTATAAAGCAGAATAAAACAAAACTGATGATCCAACTTTTTGTTTGGTAGTTTGGAAAAGTTAGACAGAAGAATAGGAAAGGATGAAACAAAAACCAACTCCCCCTACCAAATTAAAGAAACACAAAAAAAAGCAAAACATGTTAAGGTAGTACAGATTCTAGGTGCAGGCAGCTGCCTGATTCAGAAGGCTTTTGTTTTTCTTTTCTAGGTTAGTTTTAAAACCCACTTGGGGTTTGCTACGTACATGAGCCCGTGTCTGTAAGGATGCCAGTGAAATATGAAAAGGAGTGACTGAGGAACAAGCTATTTGAGTGGTAACTACTGACCTCTTTTCTGTTTGCTTTGGCTGCTGGAGCTGTGGTAGATATTTCCCATTTTTAGACTTCACACCTTTATTATGTTTAGGTTGCACGTTAGAAATATTCCAGATGCTGTGGATGGAGACTTCCTTTTGGCCCAAGGAAGAAAAGGTTTCAGTCTCCTATGGATTTCCTCTCTAATCAGTAGACTTCACCTACTGTTACAAGGGCTGAGCTTTATGGAGCTAGTGTTGATGCTCCCACTGGCTGCCACAGCCCAGAACCAGTGTCCCATGAGCTCAAGTCTTCTGAGCCTTCTTGAAGAAAAAAAAAAGAATTGGTAAAGCTTTCAAACTTGATAATTAAAGTGTAATTAATTAATTTAGACTTGTAATATAATTTAGACCTATAAAAACTACCGTTCTCCAGGTCACTGCCACTTGGAAGTCAAAGGTACTAATGCTCAGTGAAACAGGTCTATGATTTGGCCCTTCCTTAGGCTGCACGTGTGACCCTGTGGCTCTGTGGAGGACTCTTGGCTCCACCTATGCCAGGAAAACCAGCCACTAGTGGACCCCACCACCTGTCCTCACCACTCCTGGGAAAGAGCCTAATTGCAATGGACTTCATCATGAAATTTGCTCACCAGCTCGCATTCACTGAAGAGTCAGCAATTCGGGTTTTAAAATGTTACTCATTAAAACTGCCTACAGAAAACACTTTGAAGCAATGCTAGACTTCTTATATGAAAATATGAGCTTAAAAATAAAGGGAAGATTGTGTTTTATGGTGGCTGCCTGCATCTGATGGCTTGCTGTCTGGTTCAGATGGATGCACCTTGTCACTACATAGATGGGTGTTCCACACAAAACCAGGATATCAAATATTAGGATTTTTTATAACCCTCTGTAGCCATATAAAGAAGTATAAGGGCTGACAACCCCACTTGACCATTTGTTCTGTAAAATATACCATAGTAAGGGTAAAAACTAGAAGTGCTGGAAGTGAAGGTTATAATGGCAGAACAATTTAGGGCTGTCAGTGGCCATACTGTCCATGCTGCGCTTGTTGGGGACCTCCTCAGTAGGGGCTGCTGCTAGTATCCACATTTCACTTTCAGACACACATTATGTGTTTTAAACATTTTCTCATTATACTCATCCTTGGCTAAAAAAACCCTTGAATGATGTTTTAAAAATGGGGAAAAAAGACATCTTGTAGCCCTAACTGGCATGACTGCCCTGTGTTTACTTCCCTCTGATATAAGGTAGCAACATGTGTTAATTAAATACCACTATGTCTTGCTTCTTTCCCACATTTTCCTGTTTCCTGTCTTTAGATGTCCTTCCGTCTCATGTTTTCACTTGATTCTATATCTTTTTATTTTCTCTTTCAGTTCTGCCTGTGATTATTTTTCCACCTCTTTCTCTGTTACTATCTTTTTGACCCTTCTTCATAGTCTTCTTTTTATTTCTACTTCACCTTATCTGCCCATCAGCTCTTTCACCATGCTCTCTCCCTTTCATCTTCCCTTTCTCTCAGTCCTTTTCTTTCTCTCTGGATTTCTAAATGGACCCATTTCTTTCCCACTCTCCTGTTTTCCCTTTCTGTTTTCACATGTGTTTTAGAAAATAGTATTTCACTCTCAATTTCTTTCCTTTTTCTCTGCGGCAGACTAGGTTAAAATCTTGCTCTTTTTCTAGAATAAAAAGAAAGACAGTCAAAAGTTAGTGCAAAGATGAAGAATGTGGAGATGACACATCCATGAGAAATACTAAGTTACCTCACGATTCACATAGATATTGTCTAACAAAAGTTTTTGCAAAAGCCATCTGTCTAACATAACAGTTCTTGTATTTATTTTCACCTTTTATTTTCAAGCCTGTCATCAGCTTTTTCTTAGGGGATCCTAAAAACACCTTATAATTCATACAGATATAACAATGGTGTTTTCTCTGTGGTGTTTCTTGCCATTTCAATTATAACCAAAGACTGAATTTGGAAGCACCATTTGTGGAATACAGTTGTCTAGAGTGTAAGTTTGCTTAGGACAGTGACAACTCTTAAGTACACTTTGTAGGAATTATGAACTAACTTAACTACGTTTTATTGCTAGTTTCCTTCCAAAATAGAACAGTAAATTTTTTCTGTGACTGCTACAAAATCCAGCATACAAGAGGAGGCATAGAATCACTGATGCATCTATGATATGTTTTCTTTCTCCCTCATCCTCAATGCCAAGCCATTTTGGCTCTGTGTCATTTTCTTCAATAACATTTCACAAATACTTGTGCTTTGAGCAGGGATGGGTAATGAACAAATGTTTTCACTTAGGGTAGCATTAGCACTGTGAAAATGTCTACCCATTTCCCTGCAGTCTGCTTTCTTGAAAGAATGCTAGTTTGACTCAGGCATCAGAGAAGACAATGCAAGAAGATGCAGTTCCTACAGGATCTTGCCTCTCTGGGGCACTTCTAAGCCTGTCTTCTTGTGGTACCTGTCCTTTCTTTTCAGGGTGATACCTTCTTGTAGCATTCCACCTGGGTTTCACAGGGGAACATGCTAAAAGTAACCATGGAAATTCAATAGCTTTAAAATGCTACTCAAAGCAGAGACCACCAAGGGCAGTATTTTCTGGTATAGTAGAGCTGCCTTGTAAAATCACAGCCATTTCCCAAACCAACTGTTAAACCCACCGACAGCAAATTCTGTTCTGCATTACATCGCCTTCCTTAGCGGGTACTGCGCTGCCCGTGCTTGGCGTGTAAAACGCCGCTGCCTCCTCCTCTGTTTGTTTAAAGACTGTAAGAATCAAACCCCATGCAAATGTGCACATGGGGAAGAAGATGGACTAACCTGCTGGGTCTCTGTTCCTGACCTGCATCCATGTCTTCTGGCCCCACACTTGGAAACAACTTGGGCAGCAGCGCTTGCAACCAGACCAAGGCATTTCAAAACTGCAGAGAGACTGGAGACGAGAAATTTTTGAATTTGACTGTTCATTTGTTGGTCCTAAGTGCAAGAGATAACAAAACATCTTCAGGGTTTATTCAACTCCCACTGTACTCCCAGCTTTGACATTCACTTGACTCAGAATTTAACATTAGTTTACAAATACATAATAATTTGATTCCCTCCTCCTTCCCTTCTTCTCCACAACACACATCTAATTGCAGTACTTGAGAGACTGCCATTAAAAATGCAGTTATAGGCACAAATTCACAGGCACTTGACTTTAGGCAATAGAACATTTTCACTGATATGATTACTGAAGTATAGGATGGAATAAAATTACTATCAGTTCTTCTGTGTGCTCTTGTTCAGGCAGGTTAGGAATGTCATATCATTGTGAAGTTTTCCACAGGAACTCGTAGCACTAGATTTTAGAGCAAACTTGCTTTTCTAGTTGACAGACATTTGTCTTTTAATTTTTACCCTCTGATGTGTGTTATCAACCGATACACGAAATAGAAATATTTCCAATTAATTTCCTTTTAATCTACTTATCTCCTAGAAATTAGTTCAGATCAAATATGGTGTTGAGGCACAGCAACATAATCAAACATTGCCAAACATAACAGTCTGTCTTTCAAGGTACATTTTTCTTTAGTGTTTTTTCTGCAGCCAAGAATAAAATTAAAAGAATGGGAGGAAGAGAGAGAGAGGGAATTAGTACATTTGACTCAAATATAAACAACCCACAAAATATGTTACTACTCGGGCAGATTCCCATCATCTTACTTATCATCTAGGGCCAGACTGCATGTGGTTTCTCCTCAGATGTGCAGGATAGAGAGGAAGCTGTTCTAGGACTACACACGAAGGTAATTCTTTGAGGACATACAAACAGGACCTAAGAACCATCCTGGCAAAGGCTGTGACTCAGCATGCTGCATTTCGCACAGCACACAATTAAACTGTGGTACTCAATGGCACTGGATGCTGTAGAGACCAAAGTAGATTCAGAGAAGGACTAGACAATTTGGAGATGACAGATCCATTACTGGTTATTACCTATAGTGATCAAGATAAAACTATTTCAGAAAATCTCTCAACTCCTGACACAATCTGGAAGGAAACTCTGGGGAGGCAACTTAGGTTATACAGTCTGGTCTTAAATTTTTCCCGAAGTACCATGCAGCATCAGTGAGAGGACACAGGGACAGATGAGCTATTGGTCAGACATAGCTCTGTGTCTAGGTAGAAGAAGTCTTTTGTTTGTTTATTGTCTCCCTTTACTCACTGCCATTTTAGACTGCACTCTCTTCTTGCTCTGGGTGTGGGAAAGGTTTTGCTATCAGTAAGGGGTTATCAGTTCTCTATCAGTTAGCTATCAGAGGTTATCATTCATGGGCCAGAACCTTTGATGGAAGCAACAGAGCTTTACCAGCAGAGCATCTGAGATAATAGTGATATATGCAGGTTGGACCCAATTTTTTTTTCTTTTGAGATGCAGATTTCAGTGACTTTATTCAAAAAATTCCTACATGTTTCCCCTCCTAAATGTATAGAAATAAAGTTACTGAACAGCATTGATTTTAAATTCCCAATATTGAAAAGACTGAAAACTTTTGCAGAAGCTCTTAAAAGTTTATGTCGTTCCCCTTTATAACTGCTAATACTATATGATTGGCTTGTTAATATAGCTAACTCACCAGCAGCATTCACATTAATTTTCACCTTTTACTATGTAATGGTAGTGATATTTATTAGCCAGACAGACCATTTTTAGTAATGTTATAGGAACATAGCGTGCATTACACAACAGAACTAAGTTACACCTGCAGCTGACCATTTCTATATTTATGGCTGTCTGACATCTATAATGAATGGCAAATGGAAAATATTTGTTTTTTCTTTGGCTTAGTAATTATTTTTTTCATGTTTTAAAAATAAAAATGAAGTGAAATACCTGGCATTAATTAGAGGTTTTAAATATCTGCAAGTCTGTTGCCAAGGTGCCCTGGAGAAACAGAACGGATCCTTAGAACAGTGCACAGGAAAGAAATCGTTAGCCAACCTCAACTTTCACTGGAAAACTTGACTGGAAAAGCCCATATTACATTACAATTCAATTTGTAATCACATCCAGCCCCTTTCACTTGAAGTCTCAATTACCACAGCTCTTCATTGTATGGGTATAACTTTAAGATAGGGAATTTACCATGTATTCCTAACATATGATCAAATGTTTTGCAAACTTTGTAACAATCTGGTGGACTTGTTGAATGAAGTTAGGTAATTCATGCTGTATTGTTTCATCTCACTTACATCAATAGTCATGTAACTATTATTAACATTTTCTCCTCTTTTCCTGCCACCAATCATGCAACAGTTTCAGTCACCATACAAAGAAATCCTTTGAAAAACAAATGAAATTCAGGCTGAAACTGTCCCAAGTGGTCTGTAGTACAAATTTTTATGACTTAGAGATTTGAGAATTTCTGTTTAATTTTAGCAGTATTTATGGAGCTAGTCACTGATGGGCCTGACTGAAAAGATACAATGATAAAGAATAGGATTAAAAAAAACCAAAACAACAGATCAAACTGTCTGCAGCACACTCAAAGATAAAGGAAATACATATTGAGATACCCTTTTTGGATCATGTCACGATCAGAGCCAAAACACAGCCATTTGAAACAAAGCTGGAGGCAGGACAGTAAGTAGTCCGAGAACAATGAACCTATTACACAGACTATGGTCTCCTGACTTGGAATTGGATATTTTCATTTTATCATGAAGAATTCTTGACCAGGTACAAACAAAATGATGCCCAGATTTTAAGGAAAAATCATGCTGACCCAGTTTACTTGATAAACTTTTCTTATATTCAGTCAGGGACTTTCTATAAAAATTTGGCGTGTAGGCTCTTCTTTCTCCATGGAAGGGGAAAATTTCACTGTGAAAGAAGCCATAGTGAACATGGCCTTCACGAGGAGAAACACAAAGGCTTTTTCATAAAGAACTCTGTTCTTTCTGTGGCACTACCTTTGGTCAGCTGCAGGTAAATGCATTTCAGGGAGGCCAGAAGGAAGTTTCTCCATTGTGCTGGAGAGAACCCAAAACACTTGAACTGCATGGAATTTCACATCAGCTCTCCAGTATCGGCTTTTAAAATGGATCTTCCAGACTTTGGTGTGTTCAGTTTCACTATTTGAAATTGCCAAGACATACTCTTCCCAGAGGCAAAACTAGGGGGATTTCCCATTCCCACATTCTTTTGCTATTCAGCAAAGAGCTTTGTATTCTACTGACAGGGCATTTATCACCCTCTGTATGGATGCTGATACTCCAGAGATGGTAGGTTAATGTAACCATCAGAGTCTTTCAATCACATGGTGATTTGGAAATATGTGAAATGAAAAAGAACAGAACAAAACCTAACTACAAATCCAGACTAACTGTTCCTCAGAGTTACCGAATATTGTGTTTGTCCTCATGCTCTTTGTTTTAATGAAAGACATTAACTGACAATGCCTTAGCTAGATTTTAATTTCAGCTGTTCACAATCTGCATTTTAAATGACTGCTTTAGTGTGCACCTTCTTCTGAAGGAATTTATTGCCATTCTAGTATGTGGGAAAAGTATCACTTTCCATCAGCTTCCTTTTCAAAACATCACATATATGTTCCCCTTTGGTGTGTCTGCAGCATGGTATGGGGATTTGATAGACAAGGTATTAGCAAGGCTAATCATAATGTAATGAATGGAAACTCTCCCTTCAGCTCATCCTGATGGGGTTGGTAGTAGGGGTGGTTCTTTTGTTACTTCTTTTTGTTGTTTTTTGTTGAGGACATTCTTGTGGGTGCAATTAAATTGGTGCCAAATTACCTGAAATAATTTGCGGTTATTAAACAAACCAGTCTCTAATGTGGAAAGTGCATTGTTCCCTGGTGTTCTGAAGGCTTGCATTTTAATTTTTTTTTCACAAGAGACTGCAGTAACTGATCTCTGACAATAATGCTTTATGTATGTTGTCTCTTGGGTGGTGGAAGAAAAGACTAAGCCATGTAACAAAACTGCACATATGATCTACAGCTGGCATGTCACCAAACAAAGCCAACTGATGACTTAGAAAAGGAGGCATCAAATGCAAGGTTAACTATAGAGGCTGACAAAAAAGACAAGGTGCAAACTATCATCCTATTTCCCTGACACTGAATAATATAAAAGTACTGTGTTTGCTCAGTCTGATTCTCCATTGGGTATTTATTTATATTTACCTTATTTCTAGAGCTTGACTTCTAAAATTGCTAATAATGACTATTTTTTACTTTACTGGAACATGAAGCCTTTGCAACTTCATTATCTTTGTATTCAGGAGTTTGACCAACTGTGTTTTTGTAATATAGGAAGGGCTCATTTGACCAAACAAGTGTGTTTTTATAAATGCAGAGCTGAACTAATAAATTCTACTACCCTTGTCTCACAAAACCTGCCTTTCTTGGTCTTTCAGTGCATAAGGATTCTGTATGCATAGTCATAAGTATTTTTCATCAGTTATGTGTGACAGTTGCTTATGGTTTCTACTGCATGGTCTTTTGAGGTTATTTAGCTATCAGATTTCTTATTCCTGACAGTCTTACCACTTACAATGTATTCAACTGGAGGAATTCTATACTCATGCATTTACATTAGTTAGGGCAAACTGAGGCATGTCTACATTGGCTAGTTATCCTACATATCTGGACTCATGTCTTTTCTCATTTGTGTTGGTCTGAACACAAGTAACTCGACCAATATCAATGGCATGAAGTCAACATAAAACTGACATAAATGAGAGAAGAACCAAAAGCCTGTGTTATCCTGTGGTATTTCTGGGGCAACTCCATTAGTATCAGTTATCTGACTCAGATTTACACTAGGGCAAAAGAAAATTTTAAAAATGACCCAATCTAACACATTTGACTGCTTGGCAAAATTAACTGGGAAATCTCAGCTAGTCTGTCAGGTTTTTTTGACATTTCCCATAGGAAGTATCCATTTTAACACAGTCAATAACTTTCCTAGGCACTTGTCAATCTGTTTGGCCAAACAGCATTTACACAGTCAGCAAATTAAGATGTAAAGAAGCTAATCAGGATCTCTCCAGGTACTTTCTTTCCACAAACAATGTACAATGCTTAATTTCCTACCAGGAAATTATAGTGTCTACTGAGATTTCAAGATCTGATTAGTTTCAGAGGCTTGGGTTTTTTAAAAACCTGTAATTCAAAATAAAGATATAAACGTTACAGTCACCCTATGCCTGAAATCTGGAGAAACCTGGTTACTGCAGCCCTGTTGGGGAAAGAATGGGACCCTTTAGATTTTTACTGATAAGGTATGAATAACATTCTCATAAAGCTCAAAGATTGCCCAGATATACACATTTAAAATAATTATGGTAATTAAATAGAGTTGCAAGCAGCTATAGCTCCAGGCAACACCAGTTAAATGTAAAGAGAAAACATCTTCTGCATATGTTTGTGATTTATGTAATTACATGCTTCTACAAGCTACACACCATTCACTGGCAAACAGCCATCTCTTCTTTCATTACAATTTAGCCATAGTAAGTAACATACTTCATCTGTTTGAAAAGCTCCACTTAATAATGCCACCGAGGATGTATACAACAGCACTGGGGAGTGAATGTGAAAAAATTAAATGTCATTTGGTTGTGTGTGTTAAAAATAGCCTTTGTGGGCCTGTTTCTGACGTAAATCACGAATGACTCCATTTTAGACAACTAAATTACACCTTATGTCAGTGAGAAATGAATAAAACCCAAGGTGTGTTCCGTGTATGAGATTATGTGTTTGCTCTTGAGAATTACTGTTTTTCTGAATGTAGTAATTTCTGCACTAAAATCTGTGCTGGGCCATTCTGAGGCAAGTCCTTACTAAATCCAGTGAGAGGAGAGCAAATTAAAATGTTACCTGAACAAAAATTAATTTAAAACTCAGGAACCCTCCCTAGTGCAGAGGCTTCCCTCTGCCAACGGAAGTACAGACAAAGGATTTCCCTAATATTTCTGAGATCTGGCCTTTGGACTACCCTCACATGCTCACTAGAAACCTTTGGTCAAGCTTCAATTAACATTTTCAAGGAGTTAAAAAGGAAAAATAAAAGAAAAGTCATATTTTTTTCACATTCCATCAAACTTTCAGATTTCTTACCTCTCACAATCACGCTACAGTCCATGGGATTACTTGTCAAGCACGTTTTTCTTCAGAATAAAAGGCATCCAACTCTGGTTCTTTTATATACAGTTTTTCCTCAGTTAAACTAGTTTCACCAGACATAACTAATTTTGCAGTTCTCTGTGAAGCATAGTTTGTTTGTTTGCATGAAAGGGATATGCTAACTATAAGACACTGTCCCAGTAGAACAACGGGTGTGCAAATGGGAGAAAATATGTTTGGTTACTATAAATGTAAAAAAAACCTGCGTGCCTGTAAAATTGCATACAATTTACAATAAATACGATATTCTGCTTACACAGTTGCCTTTCCATTGAGGTGTGCAATTGTGTCTTGAACCATTTCACATTTTAAGTCACATAAAATGTCAAAGTTACCACCATGGAAAATATTTCTCAGAATAAGTATGCTCTACTGCCCATGAAATAGTGTCTAAGTACATAGTTAAGAGATACGCTATACTCTGTACATGAAATTTACTGCATATATACCCTACACTATAGTGTGATATCTGAGACCAAGTTGAAAACACATTTCTGCTGAGCTACAAAATATATGAGTAAGTCATGAATATTTGTCCTTTCCACAACTTTTTCATTCCAATGCCTTTACACTATTATTTGTAACGCACTTTCTGGCTCTTCACTGTATCTGTAAAGGATCAGAGATTAAGATCTTTTGATTCTTTTTTTTTTTATTTCATTCTCTGCCCCCACCTGACTGCTGGAAGTAAGGAAGCTTAGAACTTATAGCATTGAAAGGCTGGGGTCCCTGCCCCTCTTAAAAGGCAGCAATCAGAACCCAGGCCTCTGAAAACCCTGTTCTGTTCTCACCACTAAACTCCAAAACAGCTCTATAGAGTCACTCTGCCTCTTCTGCTCATGACATAAGTAGTTTTTCTTATACAAAGTATAGCATCTTCAACAGAGAATAATGTGAAAAATTCCCCACACAATCATCAGTCGTCTCCAGATTAGGATATTTACCTATGACAGGAAGAACTAAGCCTCAATTCTTGTTCCAAATCATCCTGACCCAAGACCTGCATGTGAATCTCGCATATACTGGGAGCAGGAACTTCTGACTGTACCTGAAGGGGGCCTACAGGAAAGCTGTAGAGGGACTTCTGACAAGGGCATAGAGCGATAGGATGAGGGGGAACAGTTTCAGACTGGAAGAGGGCAGATTTAGATTGGATATTAGGAAGAAATTCTTTCCTGTGAGGGTATTGAGAAACTGGCACAGATTGCCCAGAGGAGTTGTGGGTGCCCCCTCTCTGGAAGTGTTCAAGATCAGGTTGGATGGGTCTTTGAGCAACCTGGTCTAATGGGAGGTGTCCCTGCCCATGGCAGGGGGGTTGGAACTGGATGATCTTTAAGGTCCCTTCCAGCTCAAAATTTTCTATGATTCTATGACATGGATTTACACATTATCATGGGGAGAAAACAAAAAAAAACCCCCAATAAATAAAACCCCCAAGACACAAGACAAAACCACCTCTAGTTAATGTGATTTCTTACTAGATTTTCTTATTCCTGGAACTCCTAGATACTTTCCCAAATGTGGACTGAGTTGGAGGGAAAAGATTCAATCTGAAAGCAATGTTGCCTTCCCTATTTCAGCTGACATCTGGATGCAGCCCAGAGAGCAAAGCAGAAAGAGATGCAATAACCTGGCCTCAGAGAAGACTTGTTTTCGGAAGATGCTGAAAGATTCATGAAGGCAGCAGTGGAGGTGTGTGCTGTGGCTCACAGGCCACCTGCCAAGGCCAAAATTGGGCAGACGCAAGCTTTAGCTTGATGTGCTCAGGATCAGCTGCAGGCATAGGAGTCACTGTTATAGTCATGTCCCTGTCCTATGCTGGTCTTAGAAAGTTGGACTAGAAACAAATCAGATTATGCCATTCTGCACATTTTAGATCAAAATTACAAGCTATAAGCTAGGTGACTGGAGGCTAAACCATTTGGTAGCAAGAACAGTTTTTTCCTCTATGTGTTCATACAGTACAATATAGCTGTAGTCTGTAACTGAGCTCTTAAGGCACTGATACAATGAAAGAGTAATTGAAGGTTACAACAAATCTAATTGCAGTCTAGCCTGTTACATGCATGCTTGGAGTGTTTGTGCTCCTTACCTGCTAGCCCAAGGAACATGATCTGCTACTTGACATTTCTGGCACTGTGTAAGGGCTCAGATGTACCGACAACACCAGCTCTTCCCTATGGTACTGCAAGATACCGCTCATGCTAGAAGGACAGAAGGATCTGGTGTACCCAGAAATCATGGCAATACTATGCAGCACCATCACGTTACATCTGCAAATTGCCACCTTAAATCCTGTGGAAAAAGAAGAACTGAGGATATGATTCTCAAAAAATAAGAAGATAATTAGGAATGTAATAATATTTAGATGCTTAACTCTCTTAAGCCCTTATGAAAATTATAACTAAGAATCAAGCTTTGTGACACCTTTCTCTAGATTTGTCAGAGAAGAGAAAACAATGAAGCAGTATAAAATCATGACAGGCCAATGTATCCATGAATATCCCGGGCACTTCCTAACACAACCACCTTGATTTGCAAATTGAGGGGAAGTTTCTGGATGGGGAGACTGGAGCCTGTAAGGTGAAGTAAAACTCAGTGTGTCTCAACTTGCTTTCAACTTGCAGGTGTTGGCCAGCAAAGACTCCCAAGGAGCTCACACAACATAAAGTGACCTATTGTTTTTTTTTTAGTGGAGACCACTTGCTTCTGGATTTTGACTCCAGGAGAGAATAAGGTAACCTTGAGGGCACATTGCCATGACTTAGTCCCTGTTGTGGCTAGAGAAAGGCAGTACTTTATTTTTCATTTTCTTTTTGACTTTGGTCTGCTATACCTTTTTACTAAATCTCTGGGGATCTGAGTAATCAGGTACTTTTTGTAAATTAAGAAAGTAGATAAATAGAGGCTTTAAAAAAAGGCATTTCCCCATCATTCTTTCTAAAGGAAAGCAGGTGTTTGGCTCAAAGGGACTTGTTCTCTTGATAGCACAGTAGGAGAGTAAAACTGCATTGTTCCCTAAAGCAAATATAAATAACTTCAGAAAACATGAGAACTGAGCCCTTGGTGAGGAGGTGAAATGGGTGTCCACCCTCTTGAACTAATTTAAAACACCAAAGATGTCAAGTGACATGCTGAATGAAGAAATGATTTGTGGCTGAGAAAAGCTTTGCAGAGATCCCAGGGGCTTGGCCAAAGGCAACTGTATCTTGATAGAAGTGATCGACTGCCAAACTAAAGAGTACTGTTAAGAATCTCATCTGGGAAAAGGGGGAGAGCTGCATTTTCCAACTGCGGACCCAGTTATCCAAAGCTTTTGCCAGGTTGTGCAGCCAGGATGAAAGCATGCCAAGCATTTAACCTATTCACTGAGTGCCCTTTGGAAGGACACATAAATCTTAAGGAAAGGTTTCGGTACTTTAAATACACCACAAACAAAATAGTATCAGCAGCCCAACTTTAGGAAGCATGCAACAAATTGGCATCTAGCTCTTCAGGCACTTGGCACAAAGTGATATTTTACACAGAGGTTGTTTAAAACTTGAACCCATGTGCTTACTCATCTGCAAAGCTTCCTTACCTTCTTATTCTTCTAAGAACCCTAGTTTGTGTGATCAGAGCCTGTAATCCTCATGGCAGAGGCAATGCCATAGCCAGTTTATACAATTTATATCCAGCATGCCAGTTTACACATTCCAGTTTCAACTAGTGTTTGCCACTTGCAGTGAAACTGCCACATTTGAGGCCAGATCTGCAGAGCACACAACTAGGCAGCTCTGCTGCTTTATGTCAGCAGTGGATCAGCCGGCTGGGTCAAGGCTGGGTGATGCTTTGTGTCATCCACATGCCCTCCTGCAATTAGAAAAGCAAAGAGGTATTGCAACACAGCACAGAAACACATCCTATGATTCAGGTTGCGAGGCGTAGGCAAAAGATGTTAGTAGTGATATAAAATTGACAGTTGTGTGATGTGGTGATTCTCTATCTATTGCAAAAAAATAAATTAACAAGTTTATATTCCAAAGTTGTGGATCTAACCATTCCGGTTTACAGAGCTGTATTTCAGCCTCAGGTAACATGTTGCACACCAGAGGAATTTAGCCTTTGACCTGATTAGATGCTAGAATCATCCAAGTTCCATTCTACGTGTGAAACTTCACACAGCTCTAATTATTGAAGCCCTGAAGTAAAAGGCCAGAGGTGCTACAGAGCTGGCAGGTGTTAAAAAAAGTCAGAGGTATCTGCTCCTTATATTACTCTTTGCCTCCTGAGAAACAATCGTTCAGAAATCATATACACTTTCATGGGAAGACTTTCTAAAGGTGAAAGGCAAAGGAAAGAGAGAGATTTGATGTCTAAATCCTATCTGTGACTATGAAAATCCCCCCTTTGTCTAGTGTTAACAAAGCACTTGAGAACCTAATAAAACATAGATTTTAATTATGATATTTGGGAAATTACTCACAAAGATCTTGTTATTGCTGTCAAGAGTAGATCATTTTCTAATGATGTTGAACAATAGCACACAAAAAGGTAATTAATAAGAATGTTAGTACAGGAATGAAAAAAAAGCTGAGTTAAATGCACTCCTGTCAAGAAACACCAATCTCCATACAAAAATGCTGAACATTTCATACCGCTGTATTGGTACTACACGACTAGAGATTAATAAATGTAGTCCCTGTACTATAGAATGGGAAAAGAGTGACCTAAGCAATCACAGGTCCTATCCTGGGCTGTTACTTAATAAAATACAAGAACCTAGGAAGAAGTAGTAAGGTTAAAGATCATTCCAGATAGAAGGAAAAAAAGAATAAAACACAGCTGAGGTGTGTCAAAGGTACGCTATGCACTAGTAGCTACATGAAGAAGGAAATCATCTGGCTTTCAGAAGATCATTGGATAAGTTTCCAAAAGAAGAAATTAGTTTAATGTGGAAAAGGTGAATATAAGTACCAGCATTTCAACAGGTATAACAAACCAAATGACAACTGATCATAACAGAAAAACAGCTGAAGGACTGGAAGTTTATTAGATGGGCACCTAAAAAACCATTATTCTGGAGCAGGATGTATTTAATACTTTCATTAATTACTTCGGTAACCATCAATAGAAGTGTTCTATTGAAACTTAGTGACCACATAAAGCGGGGGAGCCATGCCCACACTGAGGGAGACGAGAGTATTGCACAGGAATGATCTTAACAGAATTCAGCTGCATAGATTGCAATGCTGTATCAGCAAGGGAAAAACAGAATTGCTCTTGCAAACTCAGAGACCATGATTTATGCAACAAAGGAGGAAAATGAGCACGGTATTTTATTTGATCACAGTCAGCACTTAAAAGGCAAATGGAACCTCACAGGGCTTCAGGCAAAGTAGAGAAGGGAATTACTGAAACTATTGCACCATGCCCTAGTACTAATTCACCTGAGGCTGTGCACATAAATTCTCATCACCAACATTCAAGACAGGTAAAAGACTGGAAAATGTACAAAGAAGGACTATTCAGATGATAAGAGGAATGGGTAGTCTCTCTTATGAGAGAAAATGAAGGGAACTCAGCTTATTAACTTAGCAAAATGTAGGCCAGGAGTGAATGTGCTCTATTATTTTATCTCTGCTAGGTAGCATAGACAGCAAAGAGTTCAGTACAGCCATCAATGCAACTAAAACCAAGAGAAAATTTGCAACTGTCATAGCTGTGTGCTTCTGGTACAGCTTTCTTGTAGGGCTGTGAAGGCAAGAAGGTACCTGGTCTAAGGTGAAGGACATTAGATTTATAAACAGGATTACAGTGGTGCAGTTGTCTGCCACAGCAAGGGAGCTGAGTCAGTGAGCCCAAACTCTCACTTTCGTTAGAGTTTTCTGATAATCACATACTCAAACCGCATGCTGTGATCTGCGATCAGCAGCTATGGCACCGAGTGTCACTGCAGCTACCCAGTGTGCCAGGACAGATGCAGCAGAAGTCCAGAAACAGAGCAGATATCTGGTGGAACTCTATATATGTCCAATCACAGTACCTGATGCCCAGACCCCATCTGTATTTGTTGATATAAATTGAATACACATAGCTCTCATGGACTTTGGCTGCACTGCAAAGATGTGTGCAAAGCTGTTTCCTGCACTGATTCTGATTTATTTTCCCTTCCTTGTTTTCCTCCTCCATTATTTTAGCCAAATCTTTTAATTTCATATTTTAACCACATTATCAATAGCACCAGTTTTTCTTTTGATTTCATGGCAGAGGTCATCATTTTCCTCTGACATAAGAGATTAGGAATAATAAAGAACAAAAGAAGAAAGTTAAACATTGAAACCAATATGCAGAACAAACATTTAGGCAATTTAATTTGTCAGGTCTTAAGGTTAACTGAAATTGTACTGTTGAGCATTGTAAAGGGGTGCATGGAAAGATGTTTTGATACTAGGAATTAGTCTTTTTACTGATACGTGAAAAATGTTGTGATTATATTATCATAAAAGTATTCATCTTACTAAACTGCTGTTTCATGGCCTAACTGGAACAAATCTATGAATTCTAGGTCTATTTTTCCCAGTCTACCCTAGCAGGCATACAAATTTGTTGAGGAAAATAACATACAAAATGCAGTGCCACGACCTTCATTACAAACAGAGCAGCCTGAATATTTTTGTTCTCTTCCACTTTTTCCAGGACCCAAAAAGCCCTGCTGAAAAGAGCTGATGCATTGTGCTGCCTGTGCTTTTCATAAAACTTCCTAGCAGGAATGAATGAGGGAAAAGAATGATCAGGGTTTGTTTGGTTCAAAGTATGAACCAGAGGTCCTGCTAAACTAGAGGCACCAATCTTGATCCATTTATTCACTTTAACCATTGGTTACATATGATCCCACAGAATTAGCATGATGCAAAGTTAAAGGGGCTTAGCTTAATTACGTTTTCAAAACTGTCTCAGCCTTTGAAATGTCACTGTTTTATTCAAAGAGAGGATTAAGAAAAAGTTACTATTCTTTGTACTGTTTCAAATACACTAGAAAGCTGCTTCAGAGCATCAAAACCCTGCCTCAAGCCCCCTGCTCTGTTTTATATCCCACAGAACTGTCCTAAGGGCCTTTGTAAATACTTAGAGTTAGTAAGATAAAGAATGAGCAAAGAAATAAGACACTTGTTCCCAATGATATTGTTTGCTACTTATAAGCTTGGCATTATTATTTTTACAATTTATATAGCCTTTGTAGATAAGTGGGTTTCATTTCATTTCCCAAGAATGACAAATAAGCCTAGAGCAATCAACAGGTATGGGAGATTATTTGGAGGATATTTTAAAATAAGCTTTCTTTACAATTATCATATGACCCTAGGCTAAATTGAGGTTTCCTATAGCACATCTGGGTCATTTGAATTCACTAGTTAACATAAAATTCATAAACTCTATCTGGTTTATGATGATCTAGTAAATTGCTGCTTATATCTTTAGAATTAATAGGAAGACATTGTATGGGGTAAAACAAAACACGAGCTACAAGCAGTGAACAAGTCAAGTAGTATTTTCAGGATTTACACTTCTACACTTCTAGCAAATGTGTACAATTTTCTACCATCTAGCCAACTGAGAAAATTTTACATTTTTCCAGTGAACTACAAAGAGGAGGCCAGATGGAAAACATACTATATACACACACTCACCGATCTGAAAAGTCATAACATTTCAGAAGACATGTAATATACTGCATATTCATTCACATATTACAAATATAAAATCTCAGATATGACTTATCTTTCTGAAAAATCCCTTTTATTTTCCACATATTTTTTACAAATTAGACCCATTTCAGCCATGCTAAAGCAGAGAAAATAAGAAACCCTGACATGGGTCACACCCTAATTTCAGTATATCTTCTCTTGAAGTTTTCTCTATTGATAATGTGTTCATTAGAAACAGAAATACAAATTGTAAAACTATGATAGAAGTCAAACAAAAACAGTCTGCAGTGTAACTTGTAATTTTCTTTGGATTTCTTCAGTCCTTCATTTTACAGTTGTTCCTAAAGTCTTTAGAATGCGCATGTGAAAGCCTTCAGTTCTATCTTTAAGCCCTTCTTAGTTTTAAGATGGATAAAAAAGAGATCATCACCTCAATCTATCCAGACTAGTTGATATTTTTTTCTCAGATCACTGGATTTATTTCTGCCTCTAACTTAAACATGGAATTTTAGTGGGAAGATCTTAAGACTTGTCAGGGCAACTAAGTAAGTAGCATATTGCTCAGCAGCTCCATGTCCTACAGGCTTAAAACACATTATACATCTGGAATTTGACATTTTTTTTTTTCCTTTCTTTATTTTTTTTTTTTTAGTTGCCAAAACTCTCATAAGTAACTGGTTAAAAAAATTTAGAAGACTTATCTGTTTGTTTTTTTTTTTTCTGGCAGAACCTTTCTTTTCTAGAAAGAATAAGTTCTAGTTTAATATTGGAACACTGTATTTACTTTTTTTAAAAGATGGAAAATTTGTTTCAACACAAAAAGCTCTTTCCTCTGCAAATGGCAGCACTTGTAACTTATCTCTACTTCAGTGACAATTCTTGTGAAAAGTGACCAGCCATAGACTTTTATGTATATATAAGGGGCTGTCTTTTGAATTCAAGGGAAAATACCTTTTAGAAAAATGTACTGATTTCTGTGGGTCTTATAATTTTCCTGAGGTGTCCCATCAAAAAAAACCCCACAATTCTAATGTAATGATCTACCAGGATTGTCATAAGCTTCCACTGTACAATAACCAGCCTGTGCTTCAAGCAAGAACAGTGTTAGAACTAATATTCTTATTTGTAAAAGGGGAAAAGGAGAAGGGAATCTCCATTATGTTAGGAACGTGGCACGTGGGCTGAATGATCTTGCCTCCATCAAATACCCTACTCGATCCTTTATTGTCTATTAGTAGGCTATCAATGTTTAGAAAATGGAGAATATTTTTACTGGTGTTCTTTTGTTGGAAACAGTTGAACAGTTGGCAGCCTTTTAAAGTTTTAATTTTGATTTAATGCTGTCTTATATCTGACTTATGACAGAATGTCAAAGAAATGTGCTTGAGGAACCCATTCTGACAATATCAAGACATTGAATCTAACTTTACAATACACTAATGGTTTGCAGACAACTTCTTCTTTGTTTATTATGCAAGGAAGTGGCTGTCTTCTCCTGGGACACTAGCCCATCTGTTAAGACAGCCAGACAAGATCAGCAACAGAGCTGTTTTGTTAGATTAAAGATGGCAAGATCTTATTTTCTAGTAGTGTTTCCTATATCTTGTAACAATGATTGACAACACTTCACCAAATTGGGTCAAAATCATGCCAGAAAGTTAAAAATATACAGGGCATAACTACCAAATATACAAACACAAGACAACCAATTTGGGAAACTAATACAGCTACTGCAAAATTGTGCATTTGCTAACTCTGCATAGCAATGTGAAGATCTTAACTGTAGGAAACAATTAATTTATCAGTTAAGAGATATTTATAAAGCACAGCTGGACAAGACTTTAAACAGAGGGTCACCCATAGCTAAAAGTCTTGAAAGAGGAGTCTTTTGGCAACAAGCAGGTTTTCAAAAGCTTAAATTTCTTAACATGGGAGCAGAGCTGCACTCACTCTGTGAAGCATCACTGTCTCAAAAGAAATTATCTCCTCCATTTTCAAGAAGAGCTTGAGATGAGGAAATTAAAGATGACTGGACTCCATAAGCCAAATTTTTCTTTTGTGGGAGCAGGAAATTTATTCACTCACTCTGTAACTCAGTTCATCATTTGTAAAATGGGATCACTGGTACTATTTTTAAAAGAGAGATTTTGGGAACCATATTAAAATTCTAGAGGCAGCAAGATATCAGCAAGGAATCATACAAATATTTGAGAAGTATCTATTGCAAATGTCATTAAGATTATACCTATTACCAGCAGAATAAGAAATAAAAAGATTATGTGAGATCAACTCTGTAAAGTTCTATATTGAAAAGCACCTAAATACATGCTTGTTGGCTCCTATTCAGAATCATGTTTTATCTTGTGTTCAAATGCTTTTTTTAATAGCAGTGCTTTTCTGAATAAGCCTCACACTTCCTAAAGGAGTTTAGTGAGAACAACTTGAAATACATTCAACATAATATAACTCTCCATCTGACCTCTTTAGAGGAGCATGGCTGTGGGTGGGGTACTGTTGCTAAAAACTTTCTGAACTCTTCCAGGTTTGAACACCGTGAGTACTCAAACACTTGCGAGAAAGCAGGATGGGGTGGATACCTTCTATTGCCCAACAAAATCAGTCCAGGAAAGACCTAAATCTGAGATGAGATGTGATCTAATCCAATCCCGCTACAACATCTAATCTGAATGATGGTAATTTCTCAAGTAGAAGTTAGCACTGACTGGAAGACGCCAAATCTACTGTGCATTGGCCCAGCTGGAGGAAATCTCTTACGGCATTCAAATACAGAATAAGGGAATTTCAGACAGTGAGGATAAAGGAACAAATTTATGAAGAAAGAACAAAGATAAAAATACTTTCCACAGGGCTTTGAAAGCAAAGCTGGAGAAAATTGCAAGAATATAAATCCAAGACCAGCAAGGAGGTGGGCTGGACACACTCATTGGTTGTGGGGGCATAATCATCAAATACAAGGCTGTGATGTGATGGTCTACAAATTGTAGAATTTCAGCTGAGAAACTAAAATAAAACCACACAGTAGTCAGCACCTGACAGGAACTGAAGGAGGATGACAAGAATAAGCAGCTTTCCCAATCCCTCTTCTCTCACTACAGACCCCATTTCCAGCTACAAATCAACTCCCTGAGTCTTTCACTTGGGCCAGTTCCCAAAACACAGACCACAACATCCCTCAAGTGCAATGAAGAGCAATACAAACAGAAGGCATGTGATGATGGTACAGCCCCATGAGAAAAGCAGATGAACCAAAGCTGAACTGAGAAAGAGCATGGTGCTTTCCTACACAAGGTCACTGAGTTGGTGTTCACCATAAACATGTCAAAGTTTGGTTCAAATCATTATGCAGAAATATTTGACAATGCAGACATGCCCTGTAGTCACCATACCAGCTAGTACAGGACATCAGAAACCTGGAACTGCAGCAAAAGACAAGGAAGATAGAGTGAAAAATGGGAACAGAAAGTACACAGCTTGGTAATAAGATACCCACCTGGATCATTAGGATTTCCCCAGAATAAACAGCAAGGCCATCCAAGTGCTCTACTGAACCCAGGGCTGAGCCTTAGCCAGAGCCTTACAGTCCTGGAAGGTCTCTGCAACAGAGGTTATCCTGGTGTTAGCAAGGGGCTTTTCTGAACTCATGACAAATTTGTACTCGGTCCCCCTTGCCATGTTTCCTTTCTCAATGCCATGCTCTGTTTTTGCATGACAGAATAACAGTGTGTTGCTGTAAGGCCTTCCTGGTGGTGTGATAGCATGAGCAAACGTAGATAAACATCTCCCCTTACTGCACAGACTTCAGGACATGCAGAACAGCTGTCACCCTTTAGCTGCTCTGAGCAGCTCTGAGGGTACAGCGGCTGGAATTTCACAGACTGCAGAAATCCATCAGCTTATTGGCACAGAGACTGCCTATCAGCTGGTCACACAGGCATCTCACGCCATTTTAAAGATTCCTGAAAATGGGATTGATACTTATGCATTCTTTTCTTTTACTGTGCAGAATGTAAGTTGATTTGAGTAGCCTCAAAACATATTATTAACCACCTCAGTATTTTCAGTGCTAGCTGGGTTTGAAATTGTTCCTGAAAGCATGTAACAGAACCAGCACAGACAGTAGTTGTTTTAGCATAAGTACTTTCGGAATCAAGACTTTGGCATCTCTTTCATCAGAAAACCTATTCTAAGGAATGCTGCTCTTATCTAGCAGATGTTCTGCTAAAGAATTTTCTTTGTCCTTTGCAAAATATGGCTCAGAGCCCATATCCACTCCACGGTGGAGATAAGAGTGTTGTTTTTAAGGTAATGAGTGGGAGTCTCTTTCCCCATAGAAAAGCTCTTTAGGAATCTTTGACTGTGAAGAAATAAGCATTTCCCGATGAGGATCTGGAATGTCATTTGTAAACAGTTCACATTTGTATGCAATCTTTACTACATGAATTACTGTTTCCTTAACTGAAAGAGCAAAGTTGGATATATAAAAGTGTAATTAAAAAAATGGCTGGATAAAAAAAATTGCAAGAAATAGCTTGTTTAATGGATTTAATCCCTTTCCCTGCTCAGAAATTATCTACAGTCAGCCTTTTGTTATGAATTCCTTTGGTCTTCCTCTTTGTTAGTCAGAAGTTTTGTGCAAACAAATTTCTCCCTACTCATTGCACACCAAATGCTGACTGTAAGTGTTCTCTTTAGTATTTTAATACGTTCACCACTTGATAGGTTCAAGCTGTGCAATTGGGTGTCTAAGTCACATGGTGTTGTTTATGTTCTCAGAATCCTTTTGCCCCTAATGATTTTCATATGGTTGAGACATAAATTTTGTTTTATGATTAAATGAAACTTGGCTCAGAGAAGCCAAAATTAATTTTTCAGGAGCATTTTGTACAAACAAAACTCCACTGACATAAACACATTAAAAAGGGGTTGTGAGCACAGCCAGGGTGAAAAATCTATTTAGAAGATGCCAAAGTGCTAGGATATTTTTTTGTCCTAACAGGCCCATTTTTTAATCAACAGTCCCTAAATGCCACAGAGCAATTGCAAATTTCCTTGATTCAGTATGAATCTGTATGTAGTACTTGCATTTAAAACAATTTTACTGAAAACATGAAGAAAAATATATAATTTCACACCCCTGTTTGTGCACAAATATTTCCAGGGCCAGCTGTCCATCCCCAAACTGTACACAATAAATAATTTGCTATTTCTATTCGCCTATGAAAGCAGTTTTCTTTAAAACAAACCTTCACAATATGTGTTGTTTGCTACCATTTCAAGGCCTGCTACACCAATGGAAAAGAATGTGCTAAATGTAGCATTATCATGCAGGTCAGGCAGGGCAGCCCGGTACACATTTTCCCACAATCTCTGCTCATTAACATCTAGTTCCCCCATTGTGCAGATTTTTGGCTCTGTTCCATCAGAGCAGAGAAGAAAAATGTTTACAATATGCAAACTTGGAGGGACACAAAAAAAGAAGGGGGCTTTGAAATGTTAGTCCTTTGGGATGAAAAGTTTCAAAGGGGAAGGTAAGTCAAAGGTTACTAATGGGATGTCTGCAACACCTGCTTTTAGTGGAGGTTTCATAAACAAGCTTTACTTCTCAAGAACAGCTTGGCCTAGACAAAAATGCCAGCTAAAATATCTGTGGCTAGCTTGAGCAGCCTGGTACCTATGAACAAAAAGGTCAGGTTTGTTATATCCTAACATGGCCTCTCACCCTGCTTTTATTGATAAAATGAGATTGCCTTGGTGGCCAACATTGCCTTTCACATTTTAAGGCAGAAGGCACCAGCAACGCAGCATGCTCAGCCTCTGCAGGGGAGGAGAAGGAAGGTGAAGTTCAGCATCACGGCTGCAGAAAGCCCTGTTCTCTGAGGAAGAACTGAACTGTTGCGCACGGGAGTGAGTTTTGCAAACTTCAGCAGTTTACCAGCTCAGCTGAATGGCTCTCCTAAGGCACTTTTGGTTTTTGTGAGCAAGTTTCATAACTGTCATAACAACTCAGAGACCTTCATTACTATTTTCCTATGAAAGAGCTAATGCATATTTCTAAGATTTTAACACTGAGAAGCCCGCAAGAGAAGTGAAATCCTACTAAACACTCATCGGACCATTACAGAACCTTAATATTTAGCCATTACAAACATCTTTTATGGATAGAACACTTGTGAAACTGAAAATCAATACTTTCATCTCACAGGCAGCGACCCGGGAACCAGGCTGTGTAAAATGCTTGTCCTACAGCAGAGAGATCCTGCAGCAGAAAAGGCATCCAAGTCCCCAGAGACAACTTGTGGGCTCTCCTTGAGACACTGTCCTCGTCCAGCAAAAAAGTGCAGCAGCTTCAACAAAAGATCAGAAAAATTTCCATTTTAATATAGAAGCAAGGAGAAAGCAGCATGATAGATAAGGCCAAAAATTGGCATTTGGGTCTGATTATATGCAAAAACTGCAACCCGTGAAACTTTCTCATTTTAGTATCACAGAAGTAATTACATTTACATGAAATTGGTGTGGAAACAGCAAAAAAAGATGACATTTTCCCCACAGGAAAATATTGTCAAATGTTGTCTGTTCTCCTGTTCTTACCATTTATAATTTCCAATCCATAGCAACCAACAGAACTCTTTCAGAAGGAACTATGTTATTAACCATTACCTGATCGAGGCCTTTTTTAAAAAGTTTTTCTCACCACTGTTGAAAACAAAAAGACCCCAAATAACAGGCATTAGAATAGATGTAGGTGTAGACAGAATCCCAGGAAACTTTAGGAAGATAGTTTCCAGGCTTTACTTCCAAAAATTGATTGCCAAGTATCTTAAAAGAAGTCAGATTTGTGGAGCATAGGTGTTTGCCGCAGATGATAGAAAATCAGATCTGTTTAGATCTGATTCCTTCATCTTAATTTCAGTTTTGAAACTGATAATCCCCATTTCTGTGTCTCCAGAGAATTGTCAGCACCATTAATCATGGCTGGGCACCAGGAACATAACTGCTGGTAGATGACACAGGTGTAGCATGAAGTTTTTTGAAGCACCTAATGTATTTCTACACATGTATTTATTCAGACAAAAACAATTTTCTGTTCAAAAACTTTCTGTAAGCTATACCTGTCCCAAAAAGAGATCACGTACACTAGTGCACACTAATCTGGATATATCTTTGTGGACATGATGATTCAGTTGCATAATTTCTGAGCTGGATTGTATCTGGCCAGCTCAGAGCATAGGCAGAACACAATACTTTAGATAAAACAGCCATGAAGAATTTAGTATCTTTAAAAATGTCAGACAATGGATGCTTTTCATGCAGTTTAGAGATGGCAGAAAACATTTGTTTCACATGAAAACAGAGCTGGACAGCAAAGTAAACACCGAGAGTGCACTCCATATGCCTTACAATGTAATCTAGGTTTATTTATAAATACACCAGAAGATGAGAAATGTCTTCAGTAAACTATTTGCATTTTTCATATTTGCAAATATGCAACTCCAGAAGTTCACCCGGAGAGCTACAAGAAAGTTTAGGTGAGTTTGTAAGGATGACCCTGCTTCTCATTTCACACACTTTTTCCCTCCCATAAATTCACCAAGCCTCACTGCGCTCAGTGGAACTGTTCCTTTTTATACTGGGTTGAGCTCAGAATAGGGCCTTCTGTAAGTGGTATGTCAAGAAACATGTTTCAGTCAAATGTAAGCCTCTAAAGCAAGGGTTCTGCTTTTGGTTTACATAATTACATGCTATGTAGAATAGCTTTTCTATTTTATATTTCTTTACTTCTTCTCATACCACCCATGACTCTTCTCGTTATGCATTACTCTGGATATTTTCTTCTTGCTGTTTATGAACTAAATTTCTTTTGCACCCTTTAAACATATATCAGTATGTTCAAACTTCCTGCTTTTTGACTGGAAAAGCATTCAAATTTCTGGTGGGACTTTCAGTTGGGCAGATGGCTGTATGCAGGCTGAAAAGTTCATATTAATTTCTGTAAAGTGTTGTGAGGAACCATTGATGAACCAGCTCTGGCTGCTGTAAGTGTACACTCAGTAGGACTCTCGGTGTAAGAAATTGCTATGTTTTACCCCAACTCATTCCAGGGAAGTCAGGTATCATTGTACTGGTGCCAAATCAGAGGATGACAACATCCCCAAACAATGCCATTCCCTTGACTGTGTAATAAAGAGACCAATTACAAAACAATGTTTGAACTCTAGTTTAACTGCACAGAACTGAAAGTATAAACAACTGGAGGAGCAGTGTTGTGCTTGGTATCACTCAGGCCTTCTTCAAACCTTCAGACTTTACACTGTTGTGCCTAACAGAAATGCTGACATATCAGATTTTTTGTGTAGAACTGCTCAGAACTAAAAGTTACCACTTGAACCATTGTTTATTTTCTTATCACATTCAGCATCTGGGCAATATTCACCTGTATCAATTCTTTCAGTAACCAGTTTCTCTTTTCAGGACTGGATTTTTGTATCAAATCACTCTTACAAAGTAGGGGTCTGGAAACAGTCTTAGCAGAGAAACATGAATATGTGGTAGTGGAAGCCCACCTCCCTTAGGGCAAAAATCTCAGCTAAAGCACCTTGGAAGCATATTAATAGCTATAAAAGACTCTTTCTTTGCTGACCACAAATATGCTGTGGTCAACAAGAGGTCTACTCACTGTTTTGTTAAAAACAGTGATGATTTATTTTGCTTCAGCCATGTGTGAAACTAGTCACCACATTATTAATAATAATATCCTCTAAGTCTCAATGGAGCTCTTTTTATACAGAAAGATCCACAAAGCATTTAACTAAATACTCAGTATAGCAATCTATTGGCTGACCACTAAAACATAGCCATATCTGGGATGGAAGAGTGCAGCTATTTAACAATGCATGGCAGCAGAGGAAACAAAGAGTAGAAAAAATCCATTAGAAACCAAAGCAGGATCCAAAGTAAAATATAACTACCTTAATTAGGCATGAGCATCGAGTGGAGCTAAAATTGTAAGTTTGAAGAGTGTCCTGGAATCTCTATGCCTACCAGAAACAAGGATTTTAGTTTCTCAAGAGGACAAACTTAAACTGCACAGTGCCCTCTACTGTGAAACGAAATCCGTAGAGGCTCAGAGGGGAGAAAATTGTGTATTAAATCACTTGGCCTGCTTGTTTTCTGCACCACTCTCCTGAGGTTATAAAATCTGAGGAGAACTGAACGCAGGTGGTAAAAGTTCAGCCTGGGCACGCAGGATGAAGCTGGAGTCCTCAGCTGTATGCAGAATAGCTTGGCATCTGCTAAGCCAGCTCCTCATAACTATTCCCAAAATGGCAAATGGGATGAGTAGAACAAAATTTAGTATGATTACGTGCCTTTTAAACATCTATAGTTCTAGTAGTTTTGATATTTAGTTTAGTGTGATCCATCTCAATTACAGGTTGCACCACAGGCAAAATTTACAGAACTGTATTATTTGTTACACATTTGAGGGGCAAGTAATCCCCAATTGGCTAGACCTTGCTATTTGAAAAAAAAAAAAACCACAACAAAAAAAACCCCACAAGAAACAACAAAACCAAAACCAAGCATCACTTCATGGAAAAAACCCCAAAACTCACTCTGCAGAATTTGCCCCTGATGCTGCAACACATTCATGCTAAAATCATAGAAGTCCACTTATACTTCTGATATCTAAAATAGCTAGCACAGCACTAGGGCATGTTATTTTGCTCTCCTAATGCATACTAAATATGTTCTGCTGAGTAAAAATATAGCAAGTTAAACTCAGAGTTTCCAGCAGGGAACATGAAAGGACCCAGAAAAGTTTAAGCACAGGAAACATCTCAGATGACCAAAGGAAAGAAAAGTTAGTTCAGCAGCAAAGGGCAGATCCTGTGACAAATCACACCTCTATTCAGGAGGCTCATTTGAGCCCTACAGTGATTTCTTTCCTCTTGCTCCTGCAGTAAACTTTGCCAGCAGGTTTTATTCCTCCCTACTCCCCAAACACACACATACTTACACACACTCCACCTCAAGAGCTGGGATATCCCAAGCGGTTTGCAGCCTGTGTAATGTTTTTCCCTACCACCTTCTAGCAACCTGCAGGAAACAAAGTTTCTTCATGGAGTTTGCTTCATAAGCAAACTGCCTTTAGCTCCAGCATAGGGCACACTTCTTTAATCCTTTTATTCTCCAACATAAATATAAAGCAAGTATGTGAACACCCATTCATTCCAGAACACATACCCATGTGTGCACGGACAGGACAAAGATGCAGTGGAGAACACCAGCACTTAATGTCCTACAGAGAACATTCAGACTGAACAGTGTAGAATGTAGAATAAAAACCTGTACAGGGCAAACCAGAATAATTTTCTGAACAAAACCCATGGAAGAGAGGAGACGCCCAGAAGCACCCTCTGTTCCAAAAACCTCTGCTGATCAGATGGGGCACAAACTTCTTGTACATAGCGCTGTATGGTCCTTTGGTGGTTTTAAATAGTGTCAGGCTGAGCTAGCCACTTGTTGGCTTTAAGTTGCCAGAAGACTCCTGAGCCACATTTTACATGCTGCCAACTAAAGAAGATGCATAACCTTTAGTTCAGTCCTAAAATACAGTTTTGTGCATTTCCTTGGATGTGTGTCATGGGTTTTCAAGCAAATATCATTAATTTTCAATTGTATAGCAAGCAAAACTCAAGTTGAAAAGATAAAATGAAACAAAGTAAAAAAATTTTAAATTCTGGAAAGCTGTAAGGAATAATTTGGCTACACGATTGTTTTCTTAGTTGTGATGTTTTCCTGTGAGAGCCTGAAGACAATTACAAGATTTATACACCCTGCAAACTTTGAGAAGTGGTCTTAGTGATCTAATCATAACTGGTGGCAATGGTTTTGCTGGAGATGGAATACACATCATTGGAGAGGATAAACAGTTTCAGTTCTGAAAGTCACCTGTTGCACTCCCTCTTTAAACACCCATACATACATCTTTGCTCCTGTTTGTATGCAAAATGTTTAAAATCACTCTTTCTCTCCTTTTTTTTTTAATATTTTTTAATCTTGGGAAAGTCTTTGTGGTTTGGCAGGGAAATATACAGCTTGGGTAATGCAGGGAGGGAGAAATGTATATATGTTCTGTATATAAATAATTCCAAAAGGTCAGATTTCAGCTTGACTTACCTTGCAAGGAACAATATTTTTTTACATCCTGCTTTTTGAGAAATAAGATCTCCTTTAAAATGCTCATCCAACATCACTTTCAAAATTCTAGATCATACAGGAGTTTTATATGGAAAATTACTGCCACAAATATGAAAATCCTTCTTTATTATACTTGAAAAAATCACAGATTACTTCTTATGTTACTATCTCCTGGATAACCAATTTGATTTAATTTTCTACTAGCAAGGAAAAAGAGAGGACTGAAAAGAAATGTGGATGATTTATAGTTTAGAAAGGCTTTGAAATAACCCAAACATTTGCTGCATTCAATAATGTTCTTTCACTGTTGTTAGCACAGCCCAATAAATACAATAGCAGTGAAGCTTTTGGATAAGTTAAGAGCCTTTTTTTTAACACAGAAAAGAAAAAGAACTTGTTTACACTCTAGCAGCTGCTTAAAGATAACAAATGAAGCTTAAAAAGGCACATACTAACATCAACACAAGACGTTGCTCAGGCTTGAAAATAAAAATCCAGAGCTCTGTTAGGCTTAGGCATTGATATTAGATTAAAAAGAAAAATAGTGTTTTCCTCTTGCATTTCAGGAGACAGACATTGTTTGCTGAAGAATGTAAAATTCAATCCCCCAGGGAATGCCAGAGGCTTTTTGGCAGACTCTCTGAAACTCAAGTTGACTCTTTTCTGTAACAACTAACATTAGAAAGGAAAGAAAAAAAAAAAAAAGGGAAGAAGAGAAGGAGACGTAATTACTTTCAATGTTTACATGGCTCTGGCTTCTTGAATCTGAAAAAGTATCAGACTGCAAAACTGGACTTAATCTAACTTTATACAATTGACAGGTGGACTTCAACTACTTCTAATTATTCTAAGTGGGTATTTAGTTAGTTATCTTAACTCTCTTTAGAAGAACAATGGGAAAGAATACTCAAGTTTATAAGAAAAGAAGAAAATGTGCTCTCATATTTGTACTTGTTCAAGCTCTGTGCCATCTAACAATGTCAGCTTTGTGCCTAGAAAGACCAGTTAACTAGCCTAACATCAGGGTGGGTATGCACTTTACTGCCAACATCCCTCCAAACACCATTTAACAAATGTTCTCCATTCAAGCTGAACAGATGGAAGAAAAATTACTCTGAGGAATTGCAGTCCTATAGGCATAAATTATATGGATGCTTAGCAATAGCAGTGCTCAGGCTCAGGGGGATAGAGGTGGCTACATAACTGACTTGCTTGCTTGAGTAGGCAAGCCAAGCCTCTCTTCACCTGAAGGAACTATAGACTAGCTATGCCATTCCCATATTTTTTGGCACATATAGACTTGTTGGTAATTTTCTAAATATCTTCTACTGAAGGAAATTCTGTATCAGTGTCAAAGTTGATTAACAAATCAAAAAGGCTCTGATTGATCTACACCCCCCCCTTCTCTTTCATATTCTTGCAATATACTTTTCCATCCATATATTTATTTATTAAGACTGGACATTTAATGTTTTTAACCAAGTAGTGCCTCCCCTTTTCAGTAAGCCTTTTAAAAACTTTATTTAAACTACATGGGAGTAACAGAGAGACTATGTGATTATGTGGGAAAAGAGGAGAAATACTGGGGAAAACCTAATCTGTCATGGCTGGTAGCTCCAAAGCAATTTTTAATAGATCAATAGCAAATGTATTCAAAAATCCTGTCCTTGAAACCAAACTTCTTTTAGTCTCATCCATGAATCTTGCCCCGGAATCTTCTGCTTCATACCTATATTTGCATAATTACCTAGTTGTATGCAATACTGTGATTCATTCAGGCACTACTTTACAAGAGGAATAAAATGTTCTGCAATTCCCTCTTCCTTCCCTAGCATCACCTTAACTGGCTTTCATATTCTTTCTTGCTGTTCCAAACCATCATTTTGATTACACATGCCAAAAGTAATTTCAAAAAAGATAATGCACATGTGAGAGCAGCTTTATGGTAAAGATGCTGTGGGTATGGAAATTGAGGTTATTGGGGGAACTGATAAAGGGATAGATAAGTAATTCAGATCCAATCCAGTGAATGGGAAGAGGTACAAACTGACCTGCTATAATGGCATTAGTGAAAAGATTTATTCACCTGAGATAATTTCCTGGTAAACAGATGGTCTTAACACATTTTATTAATAATTAATTACGTACATAAATTCAAAGGTCTTTGAAACAAGTATGCAAGCACACTAGTTCAGTTCACTCTGTATATATGTTTTAGAACACTAATATCTGACTTTATTTGATTTCTTCAGACTGTGGTCAAGTGGTTCTTTTGACTTGCAATGATAACCTAAAGCAAAACTTTTGGGATTACATATGGGAAGTTCAAAGCAACTCCATCAAGGTTTCTATTCAGCAGTATTGTCTAGCTAGACCACTAGCTAGATTATGCAGTAAGAATACCCACAAGAAAAAATTAAAGCAAAAAAGAGAACAGCTCTCCAGACAAATAGCTGAAGTCCTTCTCACTGAATTTAAAAATGTTAAAAATCTGAGTAACTTTTGGACTAAGGAGAAAAGGTAAACTGGTCAAATAGATAGGTAAATAGGTCAAATTGCAAGAGGGAGTTTGCTGAAGGGCAGGTTAGAGAGACCCAGCTGCAACAGAAACTAAGGGTTTTTTTAAGACAGTGAGATCACCCTTCCAGAATGACCAGTTTCTGAGAGATCTAGTTAGAGAAAAAAAAACAAGCCCAAAACAAAGAAACAAGAAAATGGTTGTTTGATTTGCATTTCTAAGACTACTCTGAAGCATCTGTTGCCTAGAAGAGATAACACAGGGCATTATGTAGTTTCACCCATTCTTAATACTAACATCAGAATAAAACCCAAATGTATTTTCTGAAAAGCCATACAAATCGTCCTCTTGGACTGTTGTAGAAGCCTGCTGTAGTGCTCCTATTTGTTGGTTTAGCAGCATCTTTTAGCAAAGACAATAAAGCAGCATGGACAGGCAACTCAGATAGCAAGAACACAGTAGTAATCTATAGGAAGAAAGAAAAAAGTTTTTCGCAGATTCTGAGATTACATGCCTATCAGTTATTCTAAGTACACAGTAAAGGTTACTACACTAGGGATTCATATATTTATCAGTTAATCTGTCCCAAAGCCATGGAAGGTAATTAATGGAAAGGATAGTCAGGCATGGCTTCAGGCAGTAATTCAATATTACTCTAAATCTCTACATGAGCAAACCTGTGAACCAAAGAGGAAATGCATACTGTACAAGGACACTTGTGTTCTGAAACGTGATCCCCCGTGGAGTTTTCAGATGAAGCACTTTTCCAGTGATTAACTCAGTACATTTGAATTTCATTATTTAATGTTTTAGGTGACTGGTTATTTGCAGTGCACAGAGAGGAAAACAAGTTTTACATTAATAAAATCAGAGTAAAATGCAGAAAACTATTAAGCCATCTCAGGTCACTCAGAGCCCCATTGCTCCTTGCTGAGCCTGTAGGACATTCAGTGTGTGCTCTTATGGCTTTTTTGATAATTATGTCATACTTTACTTACATTCTAGTGGCAAAAGATCTGTGCTAAGAATCATAGAACTTATTTTTCATATTCTTATATACCTTCCTATAGGGTTCCTTAAGGATCAGCTGGGGGAAGCATTTGGGCTTATCAGAATTTGTCAACACACACTGAAAACACCCCAGTTACACCAGCTTTTACAGTGGTGAAATCTTGTGCTCCAGGGCCCTGCACACTGAGTGCAGCCAGGCAATGGAGCTCTCATTGATTTTATAAAAGGATGAGAACTCTCAAAGCTGCCTTGCAGGTGTGGCACAGAATAAGGTTGGCACACTCTTCTCCAGGATTTGGGGAGAGGCAAAGCATTATTTGTATCTCTGCTGAGCTACTACTAAGCAAGAATCATCTAAGATGCATTTGAGGTGTTCATCAAATTAAAAGATCTCTCCAGAGAAATTCACTGGATGTGTATGTTCTTTGCCAAGAAATTATTTGTTCTGCCATGCTTCTGGGAAAACAAAATTCCAAAGATCAGATAATAACATTAGAAATCCATGAAGGGCTGGATAAAAAATGAAATCAAATTTCAGAGCTTTGAAATTGTCTCTTTACTACACTAGAAGTCTCCCTGCTAAATTTACTGGGCCGTGGATTTGGTGGAATACACTCCATCAGAATGTCATTCTACTCTCTATCAGAATGTGGTATTTTAAGCCTGTTTACGTTCTTTTAGTTCAGCAGAATTTTCATGGGCTGCCTTTCTCTTTTAGAGATCAAAGACAAAATTCAGACTGCACTGACAAACTCAATTCTGGATTACATATGGATATGAAGTGGTGTTTCTGTACTTTTTCAGCTTTCAAGCAAAATCTTTTCCTGTACCCTGTTGGGATGAAAAACAAAGCCTTTTGAAGTTTTATGTAAAAACCAAAAACTCAGGAGAGACCCACACAGTCCCAGTTAAAAGTCTGGTGGTTGGAGTTCTCATTTGTCTGATTTGGACTAAAGGCTTGTGACCAAATTTCCCTCAGCCTGGGGAACAGTTTTTTAATAAAGTGCTACTGAAATCTCTGTCAGCCTCTCTATTTTTGGCAGAAATTCTGTCCTTGAACAGAAAAGTCCTGGTAGAAGCCTAATCAAAATCAGCAAATTTGTGTAAAAATTGTAATGAAGGACTTCAATCAGACTAGTCCAGTATTCATCAAGCCCCTCACCAGAAGCTAATTAGGCATTAACCACAGATGATGAGACACTTAAAAACAAAGTAATACCAAAGATATCCCGTTCAAACTCTGGAAAGCATCAGCAGCTACACACATTTCTGCCACTAGTTCTAATATGGGGCTTCCAGTTCAAATACCCTTGGCTTCCTAGATTAATAAATTAACAGCTAGCAACAAGTATATTTTCAAATATTATTTGTAAAGCTTTTCATATTTTGGTGGTGATTTTTTCAAAGCGTTATCAGTTTAGCTTAAGCAAAAGTCTGGCACTTAACATGCTTCATGCATAAACAAAAAAAAATCTGCCCTTCTGACCTTAACTCCTGGGGAGGTCAGGACTGGAGGAACACCCCTGCCCTCTCTCTGGCCAGCCCCTACCTGAGGCTGTGACTGGTTTTGCCACCACCGCATTAATGCCGTACAACAGAGATCTCTTTGTAGAATGCTGGTACCCATGCAAATGATGGTGAGGCACCTCTAGATAACAAAGCCCTTGCAAGAGCCACATCTGTGTTTAATAAGGTGGTACACAGCAATGTGTTTATATTCTGCACTGCCAATATTATTTCAGGTGTCTTGAGAAACAGCCCTATACAAGACTGCATGCAAGCGGTCCTGGTACCTGTGTGAAGCCAAGAAGCAGCATACGGAAAGAGGTGTACAGCAGAGCTGTGCCAAAGTTGGGAGGAGGTCAGGAGGCCTTCTGAGTGGAGGCCACTGCAATATTGAGACTTCTGTGTCTTCAAGAAGGGTTTCCCCTCCTGCTTTGCAAGCTGAATGCAACAGTACTGCATAGGCAGAAAATGGAGTTTTGGAAAAAATGTGACTGCTTTTTTATATTGCTTATAGCATGCAAGACAATTTCTCCCTTGTCTTCTCCCTCTCCCTCTCCTCTTTCAAAGTCCTTCCTTCCAGACCACTGTACTACCACAGACTATTACACACACTGTTTCAAAAAGATGGACCCAATTTCAATTGAAGGTCCATTTCATATGGATCCATCATTTTGAAACACCCTGTAGAGTAACAACACATACATTTTCCCTCTCATTGTGTCAACAGCAGATTGGGAAAGCTTGTTCCATCCACCTTATATGAAGGCTTGACATAAGCCACAAGGATTACATGATGAATTTTGATTAGCAAAAGATATATTTAGAGCTTTAAAATCTTTAAGGTTTTTATACATTATTTTTGACTCAATATTCAATATTTAAAATTCTTGTAATCTCACTTTTTTGATTATTTGAAAATAAATATTCTTTTCTACTCCATGCCAAAATGAAGAACAAACCTTTCAGTTACTGTTAGGAGATCTGTGAGAGCAGTACAGGCTGGAAGGATTCTTTTTGCAGAATGGGGTGTGATGGAGGCTGGTTCACCCATCTCTGAGCTACTTTTTAGGCTTTCAGCAGATTCAGGAAGGTGCTCTGACAGTTATGTCCAGGTTTTTTTACATTTTACATTTATGGGTTTTTTTACATTTAACATTTTTTTAACCTTCATTTAGACACCATATATGCAAGAAGACTTCTATCTTTTTTGAATGAAAGTCTTATATGACAGAAGGGATCTAAGCCCTATGACTTATTCCAGACCTAAAACCACAGAGCAGAACCATTTCAATGTGTAAGTGATGATCAACATCACTCTGTATCATTCAACTCTAAATAGACTAAGATGATTGTTTAAATAGAAAACTCATTAAAATACTGATGCAATTTTAATAAATGTATTTTTTTAAAAAAAGCTAAATGTCAGAATGCAACTACTGTGATGACTGTATGGTTTCGACATTATAAATAAAATGCTTGTGTTTTAGAATAAAAACTAGAGCATGCGCCACATACTTCTTCAGTTGTTGCTTTACATATCTGGAATATATTAAAAAGTCATATTCAGTTATAACTGAAACAATGCACACATGTCAGGAAATATATACTTTTTGCGCAGAGGATGAATGTATAGTCAGAATCACTTTTACAAAGGGACACAACCATAGTGTGAGTGCCACTGAACCCAGCACAGAGACACATCAAACTGTGCATTTGACTCCTATGTTAGATGAAAATTCCTTCCATAAAGTCAGCTTTCTTGGCTGAGTTGTCTTTCCAAACATTATCCTTAAAAACTAAGAGTTGCTACCAGCACAGCTTGCTTTTTCTATTCTGTTATGACAGCTTTACTTTACCTGAGGTTAATGACGTAAAACTGGAATGACAAAATTTCTGTAAATTAATGACACTAAGAGTTTCCCTTGTTCACAAGCAATTCGTTCATATCCTTCCAAGTCAATTACAAAGATGTCATTGACTTTAGCAGTGGCAGACCTTTACCCATATGAAACTCAGGTTTTGACCCCATCTTTAAAATGCATATATATTCTTGCAGTTAAATATTTCTCCACAAAACTTTGGAAAACAGGATGTATAAAACCACAGAAAATATCTGTATTTATCTCTCTGGGGCAATTTCTTCATTTAGATGCACAAAGAGACAAGATTATAAGAATTTACTTATTTGAATATCAAGGTATTTGGCCTCAAATTCGAACCACAGACAGCATGTAACAGGCAGTGAGACACCAACGTGATCAATCATACTTCGTTTATCTTTAGTGCATCCTGGGAACATAGATCAGCAACATGTTCCCCTTAGGACTTTACTCAACTTCCTCTGAAAAACAATGGAAGATGTCCAGAGATTTCAGTGGTGAGCTGAATTTGGATATATGATTTCTGAGATGTTTCTGAGAAGTTACTGCTTCACATAGGGTTTGTTTCTTCAATGAGTATTCATACCAAAATAAAATCTTGTTCCCATTGTATATCCATTCAAGCAAGTTCACCTTCAATGTTCAGTCCTGTGAGTCTTTCTATACTCAATCAGAATAATTCACCTGCTCACCAATAAGATGCAACAGAGAATAATTCTCTAATTTTTGTTGAAAAGAAAGGATAAAGCTAATACAGACTTTGGAAATCTGGCATAAATATGTATTTGTTCCTTTCAATTGTTTTATTACTTCTTTGCTATTTAACAGCAAGTTTCCTTAACAAAGGGAGCAAATAATAAGGTGCTTCTGTAATAACTGCAAACTTTTAACATTAAGTTGGCAGAAACAATCCATTTTTAATAACAGTCTGTCTTGGTAACCTTGTATTTTGACCCAAGGTGAAAGGTGAAGATTAAATCTCTTCCACCTTTCTGAATGCAGCTGCTGTGCACACAGACTTTAATTGATGTGAGACTTAGCTTTGTAACTCAAGACCATCTCCCGCCTGCAGCATTGAAAACGTGCGATTCAAGGCTCAGTTACTGCTGATAGCAGGTCCCTCTCAGCTGATGGTCTGGACAGGAGAATAAAGTCTTTGTCACTATCTATTCTCCATCAGGGCGACTTTTTTCTTCTTCATAATTCTAGTATTCAGGTCAGACCTATAATGGTGGCCTCTCACAAGAAATGATACAAAGTGAAAAAACCTGAAAAATGTGACAAACAACCCACAGGTGAGCAAAGCTGCAACGCTGGAGCAGAGACCAGCTTGACACTCCCTAGGCAATGTGTGTGTGAGTTTTTGTGAGGAGAGGCGTTTGCACAGACATTGTTTCTTTTTCTTTCAATGCTGCTCTGCACCTGACTGAGTACAAGGTATTCCAAATTGGAAAAAATTCTTTTGTTTTCTCCCCAGCTACAGTGCAATTACCTGTACATTCAGGAATTGTTTGCCTTGGCATCATAGCAGGTCTGGTTAAGTTATTCTTTAGGATATTTAACCAGATTTTTTGGTTTTTAATCCAAAACCATAGCCCCGTCTGCTTGAACAATGTTAGAACTTCGAGTACTGGCCTAGAAAAGTATCTCTGAAATTAGGGACCAAATCAAGACATAACATATAAACTGGCAAAATGGGTAAGATACCTTGAGCCTTTCCTAAACTTACACCGCATCTACTGATTTGCAAGAGTAACTAAAAGCATCAGGAGCTAATCAAAACCACTTTACAATTCTAACTTGAATTTGAATAAACAAGTAAAAACTTGCTGAACTGCGCTGTGCAGTCTGCTCAGAGACCTAAGATATTGCCCCACATGAGGCTAGTCACAAAGCAGCATCTCTAACACATGGGTACCAAACACACATGCTGAGTCTAGATGGACGACCAGTATATCATATACACATTGGACTTATTACTTCAAACTAAAAGAAACTGATTTTTTGATGTATACTGGCAATGATGAATATTGTGTGAAAATATTCCCACAATACCACACTAACCTTTTATAAACAAGACTATAAAGTTAACACGTATTATATATGCATGATTTAAACAATCTGCATTATTTGCACTGGAAAAATGAAGAATTCAAAAAAAAAAACAAAAACAAACAAAAACACAAATAGAAAAACTCAGAGCAGACCCAAAGAACAGCTTGTGCTTCCAGGCTAGTTTTTTAAGTCATATCTTTCCAGCAGGTCTACTTATTTCAGAGAAAATTGGCTTCTATCACTTAAAGACTTTAATTCCAGCATTTGGCAAAATTTAGTTTTCCAATTGCTGGCTGGGTTCAGAGACCCAAATTACCAAAGTGAAGACTTTTCCCCACTGCCTGCCAGGGCCAGGTGACAGGAGCACATCTGCTCTGGGGGTTTCCAGGACACCCAACCATCTGTCTAAACTAGGTAGCATCACGTTTAAAGACTAGTGCAGTATAAACTATGCTTGAGCTACGGGGACATTTCTGATGAGTCTCAAACCACTCCAGTAATCCTTTGAGACTCCAGACACTTTCAGAGAGCAGCATTACCGGAGGATCACCAAGTGCTATGGGGCTTAGTGCAGGTAGTACAGAGAGGATTTTTTTCCCCACTCTGAATAGAATATTTTAGCATAGGAATTACAGACCTTTCAATGTAAATCACACTCAGATCATGTCTTATAATTCATTGGCATCTCAAAGGAGAAAAAAACATAAACCACCTGAACTTCACACCTCAGATAGTTAAACTCATGAAACAAGAAAATGAAGATGCCTAAGTGTGCTGAGCATTTCCTGAACATGCCTGGATTCAGCAACACTTTTAAGGGCTCTAAGCAATTAGTTTGGTCATTCACTTTAAGACTTTTTTTTTTTTTTTTAACAGCAGCAGGAGCCACATCGCTGAGCAACCTGAAGGACCTTGGTGCAAGGTCTGTGCAACAGTAACAGCAAGTGTGTGTAAAACTTCATTCTTGTGCAGTTGGTTGGTACATATCGGCACCAGCTTGCAGGCACATCTGCATCTTGGCTTCTCCCTGCTGTCCACTCCTAGTTAGATGACCATAATTATCACATCAAAGTTATCACTTCATGAGAAAATATACTTTGGTTTTTCAAAGGCTATGGCAGTTTGTGCACTTCACTTACCTCCATAGCCTACTCAGAACTAACTGCCGATGGACACCTGATTAAATATGGGCAAAAGATAAATGAAAATACTTCCAAGAGGAAGAAAAATATCTTTCTAAGGCACTCTCAGAAGAGTATCTTATAGGAAATGTAATTTACTGTATGTGCTGATTCCAAATGACTTGCTAATTAAACACCAGGTCATCTGTTAATAGAAGTAATTACAGAGGATTCAAGAGACCTTGAATCATATTATTATGATAGCCTGAAATCTGCTATCCTGTTATGTTGGGCAATTGATGATCTATTGTAACTTAGTCTACAGAAGCTAGAGATGGAGGTGGAGTGGAAACTTAGCATCACTAACCTAGTCCTAAGTTACCTCCTGAGTCATTATTGCATTAGCTAGTATCTGAATAAAAGAAGGAGGAGAAGGTAAAACTAAAAGAAGTAGGAATAGCTCCTATTTTAATACAAAAGCTAACTCAGGAAATGGGCTGAAGGTGCAGGGGCATTAAAACATTATTGTGCTAAACTCAGGGCCAAAAGGCAGCCAACTACAAAGAAAAATTATGTACCTATAGGGTATAATATAGTCCATCTGTCAGAGCAGTTTAGCATTTAAAGCCACAGCCCTCTATGGTGCTGTTGTGTGGCACAAACTGGTTTTATTCAGATCAAAACTTCTTTTCCCTTCTCTTTTCCTGGAGATGTAATATGCTACAGGACAGAATTTAGCTAACAAGAGTCCTAATTAATTGTGGTGTGTAAAATTATAAAGAATCTACTCACTCCTTTCTCTCCTATTCCTTACACCAAAAGGGTCAGCCTCATGTTTACTCCTTAATTCAACATAGGGTATTAATTTTAGTGAGGAAAATATTCTTGAGAAAAAAAAATTTACCCATCAGCTTTTCCCACAAAAATGTTGAATGAAACAGTGGATGTGGGGTGTATTTTACAATTCTAATTGTACTAACTGCAGTAAATTGAGTGTCACTTTAGTTTCCATGGACTTGCTCAATTCCATTTCTTTTGATAAAGATCCAGCAAGGTCCACTATCAGTTTGTATATGTGCACTATATGTTACTGAACAGCAAAACCCCATGACTCAAATATAGCCCTCTTATACCTGCCCCTACATCTGTTTAATTGGCTGAGTACACTTGAGTTGTTCTTTTAGTGTAGATAGTTTTGAGCAATATCTGCATCACCTCTGAATACAGAAGGCTAGGGCTATACCCAAACACTGGTATAATGAGACAGCAGTTTTAAAATTGTTAGGCTTTTTCTCTTCAGACTTCCAAGTCACTTATCTGAAATGAGAATAAGTTTGCTTAATTGCCTATACACAAGAAGGAATACCACTACTGGCCGGTGTACTCTGAAACAGCTTATGACCCTTACCAGGAGCATTTCTCAGAACAGCAGACCATACCATCACCTCATGTGTGTTGTACAGAGCTTGCAAACAGAAGTATTTGGACCTTGCTGTTCATACATGCTATATGTGCAACAGCAAGAACAGGAGATACTGAAAAAAAATGAGATTCAGTGCACCTACTTAGTTACTTCTATACCAGCTGGTACAGTCAGGTTTACAGATCTTGTAGAAGAAATTTCTCCCTTTAGATTTGAGCAATAAACATGGTGATAAAGATGTTTTGAACAGAGACTTCAAACAAGGTGACGTGAAGGCAAGTATGGAAGAGGTTGCCAAGGGGAAGGTTAATTATGCAGCTTAGGGAGTTGTTATTGGGTTTGATAGGCTACAAGTAGAATTTGAGGTCCTTCCAACTCATTAAACAATGTCTTCCAAAGGGGCCTAATTCAATAAGATTTGAGATTAGTATTGAAGGAGCTTCTACTGGACCCTACTGCCTCACAGATCCTACAAGGGGTCAAAAGGACTCAAAGACAACTGCAATTGAAAGTACTTACTAATCATCAGAATAGCACAAGTAGATTGTGAGGCTTGAGTGTGAGGATTCACAAGTACCTAAGAAAAAACCCCATAAATTTTACTTTATTTTGCAGATTCAGAGTTACTTGTGAGGCAGGCAGAAACAACCACATACCCTCTTTCCCAGGAACAATCATTGGTGAACAAAAAAGAGAGTAAATGTAAAGACCAGATGTTATCTATAAATGTGGCTCTGTATGAAATAAAACCTGTCAGTTTAACCTAATAAAAAGCACTCCTCAGAATTTCTCTTTCTGAGATAAAATGTGTAATACAGAATATGGAGATAAATTTCTGGTATATCAAATTATTTTTGGCTACATAATTATTTACTACTCAATACAGTGTGAACTAAACTCTCTTTATTCATCTCATGGCCCCAAGTCCCCAGATTAATTTAAATGCTTGTCTCTCAGTGGGAGTTGTCTGTTTAAAGTAGTTTTGAGGGTCTGGGCTATGGCTCTCAGCTCTTCATTCACTTAAAAAATGTGGTGTGGCTGCTTTACACAGAAAAGGACTTTGATCCAAAACAGCATCTTTGTAAGAGGATTAAAAAAATTCTGTTCTTTTAATGGCTGGCTAAATGTTTGCTCTCCTTTACTTAATACTCTTTGTCTGTTATTCTTAATTATCAGCATAAATGTTTTAAACCAATGTTGTAAGTAATCTGTTATTTCAACCAAGGTTTTATTGAATGGTTCTTTTGAAATTTTCTGATTATTGATTTCTTTAGGAGACCATTCAGCTAAATTCCCTTGCCTGCCCATATAATGGCACCTCTGCTGCTTCTGGGAGGTTTCACTAAGTCCTATGGTGTTGAGCTCACCTTAGCGCTGGCCCAGGAAAATCAGGAGCTTCACTGGATGGGGAAGATGTACTTAGGACTGCCAGAAAAGACTATTTTCTAACGTCATTAACAATACCTAGCAATTTGTGCCACATTTTTTTTTTATTTCAAACACTAGTATTTTCATATATTCTCCACCTGATAAAGGTGGAGAATTTTTCCCCAAAAATTCTGTATACCAATCAACTCCCTTGGATCCTAAGTAATTTGAAACTAGCCTTTCTGTTTACATGCCTACAGATGGACATCAGCACCTAATATAGCTCCTCAAAAATCCTAGCTGAGGACTAAATTTCACTCCACTAATATATAGTCTTATGTTACAGGATAGTTTTTGATAACAGACCTTTTAAAACAGCCAAGATGTATTTTGCAATTTAGAAAATTACTTTGAGGAACTATTTGTCAGTTTAATGAAAATCTGAAACTAGAGGTTTACATAATAGAATTAATTGTAATGGCTCTGCTGGAATGATTTCTTTCAGACAGGTTATTTGAAGGATTGAAAGAGGGATTTCACAGCTGAAAGAAAGAAAGGATTTATCCTAAGACCCATATAAGCAAAACACGTTTAAATTTCATAATACAGTGCCTTTGACTCTGTGGGACTATTGTTTCCGCATGTCTTGAGATGTAGGAGATACTTCTATTCACAAGTCTATTCAAGAATATCTTGAAAGAATTTGGTGTTCTCCTAATGCAGGTGTTCATCACCCACAGATGGCAAAGGAGTGAGAGCATTCACTTATTAAAATGTGACCTTATACAGTTACAAAGAGTTACACAGGGTTGTATAACATCCCTGCCGAGCTGGAGTTATAGAGTAAATAGAAAACCTATTTCTAACACGGAGAAAAGATTCAGGCCTTGAACAGGTAAGATGGATGGAAAAACTATAAAAAATTATCTAGCTTAGAGTGACAACATGGTCACCCAGGAAGTTGAAGGGAATCATTAGCCTCTCAATTCAAAACATCATTTAACAACAGGAGTGGTAACTTTAGGGAGAAAATAAGTCTTGATAATTCCACGTGCAATTTTGCTGTTGAGGTCTTGAAACAGCATCATATTAGCAGCATCTTACACCCTTCATTGCTCAATATTAACTTCTCAGTACACTGTGTGTGTACGTGCCTGTGGGGGGGATGTACAATATTTTGGGTTGGGGCTCCCCCTATCCACATGATCATTTGCCTTCAGTCCTTCAAATAGAACGTAATTTCCATCCTCCATTTCATTTCTTTCTCCACAGTTGGAACGATTTTGTTAGCTATTTGGTGGGGAATAAAAATATTTTGTATTCTCACAATTCCACCCCAGCAGCCATTCCAGCATGTCCCATCACCAGGACCACGTTAACATCAGGCCACAGAAAGTACTTCAGCTGAACATTGTTATGAAGTAGAAAAACACACGAGTTGGATTCCATATGGCTTCCACTCTCACCAGTGACTTTTTGGCCAGTAAGCCGTGTCCACGACTGGAGAGCGGCACTTAACAGACAGGAACAAATTACACGCCCACAGATGCAACAGTGCATCTGAATTGCTGAGAAAAGGAGCAGGTGGGACCCAGGTCCCAAAGCTCTGACCAAAATTGCAACAAATAAACAGCAACAGTAGATAGAGTGACATGTGTAAAGGGCGAGAGGCAGCACAGTTTGACATCTTTGCCATAAGGGCTTGCTGGGCCAACTGACAGCTCATGTCCTGCTCCCTCACAGCTGCAGTTACCATATTGTACCCATTCTTTCCCTAAAATACTGCTGAGTATTCAATATGCAAACACTGCCATTTGAAATCATGACAAGAAGTACTTTTTAGCACATGGACTACATAGAATATTTAAACATAAATTCTGGTATTGTTATAGGACTAATTCCCCACCTCTTAATTTGAAACCTCCTCCATCTTATACAGATTTTGATTCAACTATGCAAATACATTTTCCAGGACATGCAATTGTTGCTCTGTGCTGTGTTGTAATGCAAGTGCCAATGTGTAAAGTAAGGTGTTTACTTGCCTTCTGCTACTTAAGCTATAATTTTCTCAGGAGGGGGAAGAACCAGAAAAAAAAAGGTTAAACCACATTTCTGAACTAGAAGCCTGAAGTATTATTATGGTCATAGCAACACTAAAACTATAAGAAATGTAGACATCTCCACTGTGTGATTTAAAATAAAAACATAATTATCGTTGTCTTCTGGTAGCTAGGTGGATAATTATGCATTGCATTTGTGTCACTTGTAATTCTACGCAATTTGTTCCAAATCTGTTATTTGACAAGTGCACAACCAGCGGCTGGTATTTCAGGGAGTGTCTTGGGAACTGCCATAAGGTAAATAGATGTTAGTGAATCCCTAGCCCCAAAGGCCAAGCTACAGAAGCTGAGCGGTGTTAAATCCAGCATACTTGCCAACCTGCAAGCCACCTGCAACTTCCTCTCACTGAAGCAAACAGCAGTGCTCAGCAAAACTCAGCTGCACATAAAGTATATTTATGTCCAACCTGTTTTCCCAGAAGCGTACAAAATACTGATTTGAAGCAGCACAACAACAAAACTATGATAATAATAAGACTTTATCCTCCTTAGCATGGTTCTTCAGCTAGGGAACGTGTTTTTGGTTCAGTTGCCTTCTATAGGGAAAAAAGGTTGCCTCTTAGATTATAATTTACCCTGTATTGCTTTGTTTATAACATTTCTCCACCCTCTGTGCCACCCAGACTGAAAGAGAGTTCATGACACTTTTGATGTGTATTTTACAAAGAGCGCATTTTAAATAAGCCATGGAGGTTAACTCAAGATCCTTTAATCCCAGCATATATCTTTGTTAAGGAAACAGAGTTCAAACCATTGAAAACCCCAGCTAGAACACAGGTTTGAGTAAATCCCTCACCCTGAAAAAGCCCTCTTAGACCAAATTCAGTGCTGTACATTCAGATTCTTTCTCCAAAGAAAGAAATTCAGTGGCTGCCGAGGGGAGAGTGCCCCTACCAGCAGGGGCTGTGGCTCCTCTCCCCCGACAGCAGTCTGGCACAGCACAAAAGGATGCCATGTCCTCATGGGTTTGCTGAGCTTTGTGGGTACCTCGGGTGACTGCCCACCCTCCTTCTGCCTCCAGCATGCTCGCAGTGTGTCACCTCACAGAAGAGGGCACCAGGTCTGGAGAGCAGCAGTAGGTCTGACGGTGGAGTATCCTCTCCCTATCAGGCAGCTCTCTGACAGAAGAGCTCATAAAGATACACAGATATCTTTGATCAGGGTTGACTGAAACTAATTAGTCCTGTCCCTTTTTCCTATTTCTTTGTAATATAATGTTTTTTCACTTAGTTAAAGGGCATTAATATTTATGTGTGTAAGTAGGGGCTGCCCCAGTTGACCTAGGTTGATGTTGACCCTACATCCTGAAAAAACAACCCATTTTGGTTACAAATGACCTTCTTTACCTTCACTGACAGCTAAATGTATGTCTTCTATTCATGAAGTGAAAATGACTGGACTAATAGGCTGTCCTACCTGGCACTGCTCTATCTTTGCCTGAAGAAGGAGTTTTAGAGCCACCAAACAATCCCACCCAGTCAAAACGCTCCCTCAGGCACTAAATATTTTCTCCTTCTGTATTTGCCTCTGTTTCAGAGCTGACAGTCCCAGGGAAGGGCAGGGCACAACTGCACAGCAAGCTGAAATGTTTTGAGGCTCCATTTTACTCTGCAATATTTCTTTTTTGTAGAGCAAAGTACCATAAAGACTGAAACCAGTAGCAGACAATGCATGTGGATAAACACCTGCTTATACAAAGGGCCATGCAAACTGCTGTTTAGCTCTGGAAAAAAAGCGGTGTTTTCTTTGATTGCCAGAAAACAAAACCAAAATGGACTGGAGGGAGTGGGGAAGAGACTTTTCAAAAAAACTAAAAACTAAAACATTTCAACAAAAATATCAGCTTATTCATAGAAATGTTTGTTTTCCATAAAAACATCCAAAACCAGTTTTACTATCCCTGATTTGTGATTTTTTTCCCCTCACATGTGCTTGCTCATTTTTCTCTGAACTACAGAGAGAAGACATGTCAGGCAAAGTAAATATAAGTCACAACCCAAAACTGAATCTAGCGATCCAGCATAACCAAACTAACATCTCATAAAAAGGTTTTTCTGTCTTTATTAAAAAGACCATTTTTAAAGTGATGACATTTCTTTCATGTTCTTTTATGTCAACCTGAAAAATCCAACATTGAAGAAAGCAGTAAATATCTTCAGCAGTATATAAAATATGATAAAATAGCTGGTAGAGGAATTTATCAACCTTTCAAATGTTTTTGGAAAATGAGTTAGGCTAAAGTAAACTGCAGTCTCCACAGGCTAAAAAAAATGAATTCCTAGAAATATTTGCAGGCCTATAGGTGAGTACTTATCCTCTGCTCTGGCTTTGGTAAATTTCCCCACCACAAATGACATGCTGTCAAGATAAGATAATACATTTTCAAGATTTTTTTTTGTGAATTGCTGATTCAATCTTTGATTAATTAAAATGTTTAAATAATCCAACTTATATTTTACTGGAAATTGGCTTGCTCTTTCTACATTTTGTTTCTCCTAAGAAGTGTCACTGGCTTGCTGTGACTTATTTTTTGTATCGGGACACAATTTCTAATGAGTTTTGCCTTCCAGTAACTTTGCATTATTGTTATTTTGGCATTTTCCAGCATTGATAGTAGTTGTTTACAGTAAAGAAATACTACCCACTTAAGGTTGTTTTTTCTGTCTGGAAGTTGTCTGCTTCCTCATGTTACACACTAAGATTAGTAAGGGTCAGGCTCCTCACAGAGCCAGGAAACCCAGGAGAGGCTCAGGGTGATGATTCCCGGCATGTTGTGCTCCTGCCAGGTGTGCAGCAAGCAAAAAGGCCACGATAAATTTCTCAAGGTTGCAGATTACTTGCTGCCGTTTGCCAGAAGCATTTACCAATGGCACCTCAGTTTCTCCCGGAAACTGAATTAACCTGCCTGCAACACAACTTACAGGAAAGGTTCAGATATACCAAAACACTAGAAATATACAGTTGGACAGAGGAGTTCTGTTTCACAACAGAGAAAAGACAACAAACATGGACCCTGAAAGCCTCAGCTAAGACAAGGCCTTTCGTCCCCCCCTGCTCAGACTGTGGCAGAACATACCCTTGGGAAAAAGCAAACAAAACCAAAAAAGCAAAAGCTCCAGGAAGCCTTATTTAGAGAGCTGCTCTTCCCTGCTGTCAAAAAAAAACCCAAAACCAAAACAGTTTTTGAAACAGAGCACAATGGTGAAGATAAGTTTGAGGATTTTTGGACCAAATCTAATACAGTTGGGGGACACCTTGGCTGAACCGTATAAGGCAGGATAGCTCCAGGGAGAAGAAGCAGCAGAATCGGGGAATGGAGTATGTCATCTTGATACTACCATGATCTTTGACAGCCATTTATACCCAACTGGGCTGAATTTCCTCTGATGCAGCACTACTGAAGGATGGGTCTCTGAGATGTCAGGATGGCTTAAAAAGACTGAAACAAAAATTAAATTCTCTGCATCTCTTGCAGTAGCACCTGAATCTGTTCTACATTTGAAAATCTGCACTTGAACAGATGTCCCTGGTCTGTTGACCTGTTCTAGGTCACATAGGTCCTATGTGCATAGGTCACCCAGCAACTGGGCAAATCTTACTGGAAATGGGCCTTCACAATATCTGACCAGAGCCACCCAATACCTGAATCATTGGATCAAATGTACATCCTAAATCCAATGATAAAGAAACACCCCCAGATTTCTGATAATACTTGTGGTTCTGTAAGCCTCCTTTTGTAGGGAATAAAGGTTCCCAAAAGTCAAATAGCCAAGACTAAACCCGATGTTTTCAAAAGAGCACTTACCAGGAGCATTTGCTTTCCTTCAATGTCAGTGTGCCTCCACTTCCAACTGGAGATCTGTGTGTGGCCTTTGTATAAGCTCTGCCTTTCGAGATGCAAATAGAATTTTAAATATTTGTTAGTTAATGGTCCCTACTGTCTTTTTAAAATAAAAATACACATATCCTCTGTGGAAAAATGGCAAATTCATGTTTGCATCAATGATTTTCCTCCCCACCCCCTCCTTCCAATCCTTCAAAGAATATTGTCTAAATACTCCCCAAGGATTTTCCCTGCTCCTGGCATGCATATGAATCTCCTATTAGTGTCAGTGAGAGTTATGTCTGCATATCACAAGGAAAATAGATGCCTAAATAATTCAATAGACCCTACACATAAGTATGTTTTCCTTGATGAACAGTTACTATCAACATTTGTGGAAAGGTCCATTTCTAAATATTTTTAGAAACTAACCAACTGCTTCAGTTATTAAGACTGCTTACAATGCAATGTGGGCAGGACTGATTCCTGAAGATTTTCTACAGCAGCATCAGTTACTGATGCTAACACAGGAAAAACATGGGGGAAAGGCAATCAGTGGGGCAACATTTTGACTTGACTTATTTCATTAATATTTGAAAACAAGTAAGACTGGTTTGCCCCAGGGATTGGTAATAGGATACAAGCCTTTCACCTCTAGGTCAGCAGTTCAAAGCCAACTTCGGTCAGTACTGACTGAAAGTCATTACTATCTATCTGAACACTCTTCAAGAGCATATGTAAAATAAGTTGGTGGTCTCTGTTTATTTCCTAATGGCTAAGGCCCTGATTCAGCAAAGCTCTTTAGCATGTACTTCATGAGAAGCAGATGTTCAAATCCTTTTGAATTTTAACATCTGATTACAGTTAAGCACGTTCTTAACAACCTCACCAGCATGGGCAGGCTGGAGCACACACTTAGAAAGCTTTGCTAAGTAAGAGCCCCGGTGTACCAGCTTGTCGGTTGTTTGTGCACACACAAACAGGGGAAACAAGGAAGCAAGCCTATTTCCCCTTCCCTCAAATAATATTACTCACATGCTGGCACTCTGTGCTGATGATGGCACAGCCATGACAACAAGACTATCAGCTGTGTAATAGTTGCCCTTTTCATTCACCTATATTAATGAGACAAGGTGGGGGAAAAAAACTTTAGAACTGCCATTAAAAAGCAGAATATAAAGGTACAGAACTGCCTGGTCTTCTTGCTTACCAGTCCAGCAACTTTCATGAGTTTGGAATGCGCTTTTAGAAGAAATGGAATAGAAACATGGCATCTGAACAGCCTTCACAGTGCTTATTCATGCATGTGCTGTGCTAAAAATATGTGCAAATATGAATCTAGTCTGGAGGAATGGAAGCCTCTTAGCCCAACCACATTCAGAATTCCTCTATAGGTGAAGATCACTTTTATGCAGTAACGCATTTCAAGGTGGGAAAAATGTTATTTGGGAATTTAATGTTTTGAGTTCTTATTTGTACTTAAAAATCATGAGGACTGGCATATGGGTAGAAGTTTTTTAACAGTGCTGTTGAAGCTGTCATCTCTCCTGCTAGATTAAATACCTTCTAAGATTACCAGTGGATCAGATTTTGTTTTGCTTCTTTTAAACAGAATTGTATTCTGGGATATTTCCATGGTGTTGCTGCTTCTTGTCTTGCATGATCATCAAGGTCAACTGCTGCAAAATTAAATCTAGTGTTTCAAACCACAACAGGCTGAGAAAACCACCATTCTCATACCATGACTGAGATGTTAGTAAGGCACATGGAATTTCATCAGTTACAAGTGCTACTCCCTGTCTCTAAAGACCTCTGTAGTGGTGTTAGTTGTACAACCCAGTAAGTCCTCTCACAAAGAAGAGATGGTCCCAGTTTTGTTGTGCTTCAGCTGAAATCAGTAGAGTGGAATCTCTGGAATTATATCATGGAACTGAGATCAACATCTAGTGCAGCATTTGATAAATCTTCTGGAAGGTTTTTGCTTAAATAACAAAGATAGCCAGCGACCAAATTGGTTTGTAATGAAATGATCACACCCAATTTCCGGCAGCTTTAAGCAACAGCTTTCCAAGTATCTAATCTCAGAAGATTTCTATCTTACAGAATTTTGGGTAAGGTTTTCATAAGCATCCTTACTAAAATGAATGAAACCACTGACCTCTATTAAATTTACCCATTACTAGTGGAAAATCAACCTTTATAGTCTTCATTAATCAAATGTTTGGCATGACTAAGAACTCCTCAGCCTGCAGGAATTCCCAGAAAACACTTCCTAGAGCATGAGTGTTCGCTTTCCTTCCGGAACAATCAAAAAAGGCCATTCCAGAAACACTTTCCTCATGCGGTAACAGGGCTCTCCATGCTGATCCCAGTTTTGAGACCAGTTAGTGCTTTGTTAAGGCTCTCCAAGACAAGCCCCGAGATCTTGTGTTTCAAACATATCCATCTACTTTTATATTTAATCCTAAAGTAGCTGAAGTTTTGAGTGTGATTACTATATTATTATACAAATATGGTAATTTCAAACTCTGAATGATTTCAAAAGACTGGCTGTTTCTTTGATTATCTCAAACTCATAAACTTTTGTTTTTGCAGTCTTTGATTAACCACTGATTTTCATAAAAGACTAACATGGCATTTAAGTACAATGCAAATAGGTGTCTGCTATCCTGGCTGAACTGGGAAACAACTTGCTATTCAGCCAAGTGATGCAACAGCTTTCTATACATTTTGCACAGTTCTGTGCAGTTTACTAGGAGAGCTCCATAACTTTGTGAAAGGAGTTCATTTTTATCCAGCATACTAGATACTACTGGGATACTGTGCTTTGAGGCCAGAGCTCTGCTTCTGCTCCTTTATTCTGGGAACTTTTTTTTTATTAGTCATAGTAGCCACAGGAAATTACGAGCACCGCCAAGACACACTGATGATAAATAAAGGTTTGGAGCTGCTTTTCCTTTCCCTCCCCCATTTATGGAAGTGCTTTATCTATTATGACAGTAACTGCTAGGAGAACCAGCTTCATTCCAGTCCTCTAGTGTACATTCAACTTTGCTGAAAACAAAGAGGAGGTCCTAGTTCAGCATTTACATCGCTGTGACTATAATTCAGAATAGAAAAGAAAGCATAACAATAGGTGCTTAATAAAGGAAACACCTGCTTTTCATTTTCCTGTAGTGTTTAATTGAAGCAAATTAAATAACCAAATTGAGGGACAAAAGTCTAAATCCCAGTAAGAAATCGGAGCCATGTTACTCTACCTCCAACAGACAGAATCACAGAATCACANAGAGCCATGTTACTCTACCTCCAATAGACAAGCAGGGTAAATGCATGTTTGATTCAATTTAGCTTTCAGTGGTTCTTAATTAAGTTTAAGAACTTGAATGGAAAGTGTGCTATTACCTGTTCTGGTCCCACAATTTCACAAAACTGTTTGGCCTGTCCAACCATGCTCAGAAATAGTACGTGCTAGCTCAATTCGCTAACACAGACACGCAGCTCCTGGCCTGCAAGCAGGCTTCCTGGGAACAACCTTAGTTTATCTACACAGCTCTCCATTATGTCATATAGGCAGACTTCAGTAAGATGTGAGTAAGATCCTTGCCTCAGGGAACTCCAGCATCCTTAAACAGGATTGCTTAACAATGCCAAAATACCTGTGAGATCTGAGCTTTTAAAACATGAGTAAACAGGACAGATAAAGCCCAAGATGAAAATTCATCCAAGCACACACAGAACATAGGAGGCTGAAGAAAGAAGAGTGACTTCCTGACTTCCAAGCCAGTACATGGCCCACTGGAACTACTGAGCTCCGCTGGCATTTCCTCTGAATTACATCCAGCCCCTGCCCCAGAAGCTGGTCACTAGGCTGGAAGCAGAGAAAAGTTTGTATGCAGGAACCTCCTTAGCTTGTGGAGCAACACTAGGGCTTCTCTTCAGCTAGTCATAGAACTTCTGAAGCTGCAGCAGTGACGCCGCAGCCATCAGTGAGCTAACATGGCCATTAGACCACTTGTTCCCCCAGAAGTTTGCCCCTGCAAACAATGAGTGTTCCTGCAGTCCCCATGGCCCTGGGCTTCATAGCACAGCAGGGTCAGACAGGAAGGTGGCTGAAGCCCTGCAGAGCTGGGCACTGACACCACTTCCTCAGCAAATGAGGAAAAAGGGGCAGACTGAAGCACGACTCTGGGTTTGTGCAAACCCCACAGAAGCCTCTTGCAAAATGCAGCTTGCAACACAATTCACAGGAGCTGAATGTCACACAGTGAGAAGGTTACACATTTATGAGCTAATCCTTTGTCATTTGGTGATGTTGTTTCAAGTTCACCATCATTTTTTTCTGCTAAGTGGCAATGAGGGGAGAAAAGCTACCTTTACTTCAGAGAGGTGTGTTTTTCAGGTGTATGATGACATCCCAAAATTTCCAGCTAAAAATAAAAGTTATGTAAATCTGTAGTAGTTCTGCTCCTTCCTCATAAATTCTAGTCCATTTTCAAAGTTATAAAGAAATATGGAAAATATTTAATTGTGAGCAGTTTTGCCTTTCATTAGGAATATCTTGCATGACATTAGCTGGGAATAACGCAGGTTTGTATGTTTTCCTTAGAAGCCCAAAGTTTATTTAGTACAAACCTCTGAAGACAACACCTGTGCACACTCCCATCTTGCTCCTTTCCTTTGACTTCCTCCAGAAGTCTCCAGATCCCAGATTCTTATGTTGGATGTTTCCAGCAGGGTTTCTAGGACCTGCTTAGAGAGGGACTCCCCTTGTGAGGAAGTCTTTTTGTGATCTATGGAGGGTTGGCTGGCATGCAGAGACTCGAGCCAAGGTGTTAAAGAAACATCAAGCCAATGCTGCAAGGACAGATTGTTATCTGATAAGAACCCATTTTGTTAAGCAGTAAGGCATTTATGAAAAAATACTTTCTATGCAAGTTTTATATTTAACCACTTAAGCACTTTAACCAACAATATTTTACAATCAGGCTCTAGTAACTTAAGCTGACAGCCAGGACTTGGAAAGAAACTTTTCTTTCATCTGTTTCTGCTAGTCTTCCAAGTCGTATCTGCAGACCATAGGGAAAAATGTGTATTTCTAAAGGTTTTATTTCAAAGCTCTTGCCTTCCTCCTGCCTGCTGGACCACCTTTACTAATAAAACAGAGTGGATGAACAATGATTACCAATACTAAGAGTCAGACAGTTACCATACATGGTCATAAACAAGATTTTTTCTGTCATTTGAGTATGACAGCAAAGAATGGTAAATCTATTAAATAAAAGGAATGAAATCCTCAAGAAAACACCCAGTGAAAACACATCATTAGAATTCATTCTCTAGGTTCTCAGTAATAAACAACTTACTTGAATACATTAACAAATTCAAAGAATCATGCCAGGCTCACTGTGTTCAACATTATCAGAAATCTCTACATAGACCAGCTATAGAGCTGGAATCAGCTCAAGGGATATAAGAAGGTATGATTACACAAGATTTTCAATTTGACTTTGAAGATTCAGTAGGGACCTTATCCAAAGCCTACTGAAGTAAATGGAAAAAAATAGTCTTATATCTTAGTTTAGACATATTCAGTTTGGATATAGTTCAGAGAAGTACTCGTACTTGGCAGCTGATGTGAACTAAACATATTAATCTATCATTAGAAAAAAAAGGTGCCAGAATAGATCTATAAAAGGATAAATCTATGAAGTATTGTTTTATGGTCTGTCTAGCCATTTCAGGATTCCAACACCTTAACAGAGAGGTAAAACAAACTTTTGGTTCACGTGAAGCTTTTACAGTGGCAATTAAAATATTAATAAAGATCTGATCCTACCCTTTTTTTTTTTCAATTATTGCCACAGGTAAATGCAAGTCTGCAAATAACTAATGACTTTTGTGAAACTGGTGAGGTTACACACAGCGCTGCTCCCAACAATATTTTTTTTCTTTTAATCACTATTCCGTGACACTTTTCTTCTGTTTGTAAAGGAACAAAGAATTTATCACATTAATGAGATAAAACTCCGTGAAATCATTCGTAGCTTACTTGAATATTTGTATTTTAATGGCAAAGTATAGCATAAAAAATGACTCTTAAACCATAGCACAGTATTAATTGCTAATTAGTTTACCATTATGACTGGAATGCCTTCTAGCATTCTAAGTCAGTTTTAATCCATATAAACAGCAAAGGAATGCTCTATCTCAAAACATGTAATTATGGGGGATTATATTACACCTCCAGCATTTTGGCACAAGCTTACAATGGCAAAAGATAAAAAGTAATACCAGTCTTCTTCTGATTTCATACAAACAGAAAAAAAAATGGCTCGTTATACAGCACATTTACCGTTTAGTGGCTCCCAGGTTTTTTTTGATTCAGAGATACCCGCTTTATGTCACACACAAAACATTTTTTCTACATTCTCCCTTCCTTGTGCCACTCCTAGTATAGAGAATTTACCAGAGCTAGTATTTATTCTCAAAATTTCCAAGAGAATTTCTGTACATCACTACCATATGCACTACTCTTATTGACAATAAGGTTACATTTAAAAAGAAAATCCAAACAAACCAACAACACAGAACTTTGTTTTTGCCAAGAATTAAGTGGTTGTTATGTGCATTGTTTGCTGGCTAAATGACAGCAGATTTAAGTACTAATCATGCTTACAAGTGCCAGGGTTCTTTTTGAGTGAGCTCAATTTAAATTGAAGAAGCTAGCTCACAGGCATTCACCTTCCTTTTGAAGGGAAACAACTGTCTGAAGCATTTATCATGAAGGATCTCAGCCACAGAGGTATAAACAAGCAGGAGACTAACTTCATTTTCCTTTCTCAGGAGAATTTACTGTCTTGAGGTAGAGAGATCTCTTCAAATATCCAAAATTTTTGGGCTCTGAGTAACAGGGGCTTCTGCTGGGACTTTTTCAGTGAGGGCATGTGGCTGCAGTGAGGACCCTGAAGAAGAATGGGATGGGGAAGGGAGACTCACTGGGGTATTGCAGAAAGAACTTCCCCTCCCTGTTGTCCTACAGCCATTCAACCCGCTTCTTTAAGATTTGTAATGATGCAATTTCCCTTCAGTTCAAGCTCTGGATTTGCCTAAGTGGGTGATGAAGCCATGAGTTAGTGGTCCTGCTGGCAGACTATCTGGGCAGGGCAGCTCCTTCCTTGACCCCAAGGCTACCTCTAGGTCCCAGCTGCACCCCACAGCACTCACTGCTTTGCCTTTAGACATCTCTTCTGCACACCCAGTGTTAGGCAGCCTGTCATCATCTCCCACTGGCCCAGCACACCCATTATTTCTTTACTCTGTTTCATGCCTGGGCTTTTCTAGAGTTGTTCTTTGCTTTTTCTAAAAAAGCAAGAGCTCTGTTTTTGAAGAGATGTAGGCTTAGCCCACATTTTGTGATAAATGGATACGGTCACCTTTTCCTATGACTTGACCAGTGAAAGAGGTCTGAATTTAAGGCCCTGTTTTCTCCTATTCACTTCAACCAAAGCTATGGAAAAACTTCCAGACTGATGGCTTAAAATACAGATTTCTGGTGGAGATGTTTTTAAATCCAAGTGTTTTGCACTTTGGCAATGCATTGTCGTTTTCACTTAATTTTCCTGACAAACTGCCAACAAAGCCAAAAGTCTGTTTAACGAAAGTGAATTAAAGTGCACCTTTCTCATCTGAAGAAATGACATCTGTTGTTCTAAAGATAACTTGTTATTTCTCACAGAAACAAGATATTAAATATCTGAATCTTGTTTGCTGACATTAAAACCTAGGAAAATAACAATAAGCTGACTTATTTGGCAAAAACAGTTTGTTCTTGAAGCGTACTCTTCAAGAAATCTAAGACCCTGCCCTCTCTGCTCTGCTTGTCACAGAAGTTGATTTTGAATCTCTAAGTAATTCCAGTGTTAAACATGACATATTTGATTCCAAGTTTAAGAAAGTTCATGAGTCATTCAGCTTCTCTCTTGAAAGTAGCTTTACTGATTTCAAATTTTTCTGCTTCATAAACAGACTCTTCATTTTCTGTTGAAAATCATCCCCTTACAAATGGATCATGTAAGGACTACCTGCCAGCTGACTCATATCCCAAGACAAAAAATACAATGGTTTAGGTGATTTTTTATTATTTTTAAAATCCATTATTTATTACTTTTTTAATCCATTATATCCAGAGGAAAATACTTACAATCTAAATCAGTGGAGATTTAGTGCGAGCCTGTGAATTTAGTTGGAAAGCATTTTTTAAAGCATTTGAACAGATTAAATTTCTCAATATCAACAAACCTATAATGTCACTTAAGTCCTGGAAATAGGGTTTATTTGTCTTGTGGATGAATAAAGCTCTCCCAAGCACTGGATTTCATTCTTTGTCAAACCAGCGTCTTATGCTGTATTGAGTGGAAAACAAGGCATGCATTTAATACATGAAAAATCAGAGTCATGAGACACTGAAAGTTAATTATAATGTAGCAGAGTTTAAGGGTCAGGATTAGTGGGCTAGGATTACTTGTCGGTAGGAGAAAAAAAAAAACAAAACAGGGAAGAAGAGGACCATCACAGTAAGGTACTAAAAGAGGATATTAAGAGGACATCTGTGGGGACTATGTCTCTTCTACTTCTTCTTTTTTGTTTTTTACAAGAAAAAGCCTGAGTTTGAAAATTTGTCCCAGGTATCCAAAATCAGAAAAAGTTATTTTTTGAACTTCAAACTTTGTGTTCTTTAACTTAAAAGCTTTAACTTTGTATACTTTTCTTTTTCTGGCATTGGTGAAATACACTTTCCCTCCCATATTAGTTGCATTCCAGCCTTGTGCTATGAAAGGAAAACTTTATGGAAAGAACATAGTGCCTTGATTGTCCCTATATACTACAAATAAAAAAACTGGAACAAGCTGAGCAGCACTTGGGACCAGATATGAACTAAATACATGTTACAAAGAGAAACAGACTGTACCAACTATAGTCTGAAGTGACATATCATTTTCAGATGTATTTCCTTTCCATGCTGCCTTAGTGACATTTATCACATGAATTGCTGAAAAAGAATCACATGAATTTTGCCAGCAAAGAAAAAAATTCAGGGGAAAGATATTTGTCTTGGCTTATCCAGAAACCTTCAGCTGTTTGTATTCAGGGAGTAGAACTATTTAACATGGGCCTGGTCCTCAAGCCTGTCCTCAGTTTTATATTCACTCCCTCCTCTGGAAAACTTTCCAGTTGACTTCAGTGGATACTTTTGCTGAATTTTAACTGAGAGGCAGTGCTGAAAACTCTTCTGCACATGATTACTGTTAGTACTCAACCTCCTTAAAGTCAATGAAACTATTTACTTGAGTTGTCTTAACTTTTCTTTGTAACCTTGAACAAAATTGTTAACTATGAGGTCTAGAACCTTTGATAATTCACCAAAGAAGGAAAATATATTCTTCAGAAACCTTCAAAGACAATTGAAAATCCTAAACAAATAAATAAACAAACCCACCACCATCAACAAAAAAAACAGACAAACAAAAAAAACCCTACATTTTTTTTTTCTCCACCCCCAAAACAAATAAAGGAAATTCTATGGCTATGAACTGGCTGCTTAAAATAGCCATCATGGTGTCCTTGAGATACACAGGACCAATGACAGCCTTAAAAAATAAACCTTCCTTGCAAACGTGAGATATGTAAAATTTCTGTGATTTCTTGTGATTTCATCAAGCCATTCTTTAAAGTGCACATATGCTGCTATTCCTATTCCTAGCTTTTGTGGTTAGATTACCACTAGCCAAGTTTCCAAAATAAAATATGAAGTTCCTACAACAGACAAAAGCATCCAGTAACATAGTACAGTATAGTTAGAGATTAAACTAGTCAGTAAATAAAATAATACATTGCCTATTAGTTACAGGATGGGTGAAGTCAAGCCCAGGAGGTGCACTGCTGCCAGACACTGTTAAGTTAGCTCACAGGGCTAAGTAGGACAACAGCAACTGAAATCAAAGTTTCACAAATTGGCAGACCACATTCTTTTGTTTCACAGAGTCACTAGGTTTTGAAAGGTGAAATCCAAGTTGTGTTGAAGTCACCAGGAAAAGTCTCTGTGAGCCAGGACTTCACCTTAATAGAAAGTAATTAACCTTACTATTCCTGCCAAGAGTTTGGGCTTGTGGGCACCAGCCCATTAAACCATGAAACTCATCTATGCTACAAGAGCAGCCGTTGCAAAAATGTGCAGAGCACAGCAGGAAGAAAGGTTGCTCTGGTGATGTTTGGACACTGTGGTGTTTGCATGATTATATAGGAAAATGTTTCCTTTTCCAAACCAGTATCAATGATAATCAGCAGTGACGTGAAAAGAGATGATGAAAAATTACATGATGGCATTTCAAACATAATTTTGGCAGTAGGCAAAATTCCCAGCTTCCAGGCAGCTTCCAACAACTCTGCCTACAGTACAGAAAGCAGCCCCACTCAGCACCCTTGGATCTGAGTGTGGGCTTGAAATTTGTGTCACAGTGTCACAACTGAGTCATTTAAAATGTCTGCTGCCTATACCCAGACACTCTGTAAGTTTTAGGGAGAGTCTAAATTGGGATGACTTCAGGGAAACCTCTAGTTTAGAGCTTCCCATGTTTTAGGCATCCAATTTCTCCCCTACCCCATACATCTATTTGCTTGCCTAACTCCACTCCTCCCATCCTCTTTGACAGCAGTGGTGGCCAAAGTAGGAGAAAGGAGCAAAGACAAATTACATCTTACCCTTAGCTGGTGGAAAAAACTGTAAAAGCTAACTTATCACATTGAACACTGTGTTTATTTCAAGATCTTGTTTCTCTTAGTTAGAACAGCAGAGTAACCTTTCAACCTTCATGTGCCTAAACCAGAGGTCTACTGGAACTGTGCCCACAGCATCCACTGACAAAGATCATTGAACACTCCTGTACACCGTTACTCACTTTAAAGACTTCTTTATACTGAGCCAGTCTAGAATAACTAAGATGCGTAAGGAAATTGGTTCTGGGAAGAAAAGCTTTTGACTCATATTAGCCTAGGAAAGACCATAATCATACTGATTGAAAATGGTAAATGTTCTCAAGAATGAAAGATGTTGTCTCCTTTGCCACTGAATGACATCTTCCAAAGGAATGATATGAAGCCTTTATTTGGATGGCTGGGTAGCAGTGGCATTTTGAAAAGATGGGGTTTTTTACTTTTAACTTTACAGAAAACATTGTCACTTCCTGTCAGATGAGCATCTGGCCATAGTGACCCAAATAAATGTTGATTACCATAAGTGACTGTCTCTGGAGCCACCTTCCTGAAAGTGTGCAAGGCCAGGCTGCATGGGGCTTTGAGCAACCTGGTCTAGTGGGAGATGTCCCTGCCCATGGCAGGGAGGTTGGAACTAGATGATCTTTAAGGTCCCTTCCAAACCAAACCATTCTATGATTCTATGTGAACATCACGCATTTCCATCTGCCAGAACATGCCCTTGCTCCTCCCTCAGCAGAGACCACCACGTCTCCATCAGGCCCACGTGCCACTGACATTCATCCAGCTCCCTCATGTCAGTGCAACTGTGCAGTGCAACTGTGCTTGCATGGCTTTCAGTGCGACCATTAGGCTGCTGTTTGTCTTAGAAACACATTTTACTCAACAGCACTATGAAATCTGAACTCCTATGATACACACTGGATTGCAAAACCCAGGAGAGAGTACATAGAAACATGATAGAAAGCATTTCTGACTCATTGAAATCACTTTTCAAAAGAGTTTAGACAAAGACAGGTTCTGGCCACTCAGAGACTAGAAAGCTTTTTTTTTCCTTCTCCCCCACTACCCCCCGCCCTCCTTAAATGCTTTACCACCAAAAAAAGCAAACACCAGCCAATCAAAGTTAACCTTAACAAAACAATAAAAAATTACCAACTTGAAAAGAAAATCAAAAGGAAATCATGACTGAAACACTAAAAATGCACCCCAAACACCAACAACTGCCTGCTCAAGAGTATTTTAACCCTGAGGACACTCATGTATGTAAAGCTCAAAGGACTGCAACAGGAGTTTTGTCAGTAAAGCAGATAGGATGAAAATACCTATAAGCAAAGAGAGCAGCAGATAGCTGTTACAGAGGGCCCTTGGGTATGGTTCTGGTTTTGCAATCACTGTTAGAAAAAGCACAGATTTCTTTGGGTCCGGTATAAGGATGACAAAGAATGTTCTCCGAAGTCAGTAATGTCTAAGACCGTATCGAAAGACCTGAGGTCAGCATCAGACCAGTGTCATCAGCATTATCATGAATCTGTTTAACTCTTAAAGTTTGCCTTAGTTCAGAAAAATATCCTACAAACTGTTTTCTCTGAAGAGGATTTGTGAAAGTGCTTTTATTCTTGTTCAAAAAGTATTTTGATGTTAGCATTCAGTGATTAGAAGTGATAAACTTTCATAACAGACTTTTTCTGATTCAATAACAACAGATTATACAGTACATAGTCAAATGAACATTACTGAAATTGGCCTGATATTAGATATCCAGAGCGTATGTTTGCAGACTTGTTGGCTCTGATTGTAAACAGGCTTGTCTTCCATTTTAACTACAGTTAATTTCCAGGGAGCGATTTCTACTGTTTTAAAACCAGTCTGTACATGTTGTACCTAAAAGCAAATTAAGAACATTCAGAGGAGGGAAGTAGCATGTGTATATTTCCAGAGAAAACAGCCATTTCAGCAGAAAACACTGCCTGACAGTAAATACTGACCCTTAAGCACCCTGGCAGCAGAGCAGAGATGTTACATGGCATACTGGTGCATCTCAAAAAAATCAACCTGTTTGATAAAAACTAAATCAGGGATCTTACATTTATTTGTGAATACAGGTAGTATCAGAGACTGTAAATACTTTTTGGCTTGAAAATCTAAAAAAAAAAAAAGCCAAGAGGAGCTTTTACTAAGTTAGCAATAGACAGGCCACAAATTTTCATGACTTTGAGATAACAGAAGTAATTCTAAATGATCTCTTTAAATGCATGCTATATGTTTCTGCACAGATAGTACTGTCCTACTAATATTTGTTGAGGCACTCATGTCAGGCTTACAATATCCCAGTTCCACCTGTTTTATAACTTACTAACACCACAACAAGGGTGCAACGCCTACCTGAGACTTGATCTGCTTACTTTTCTCTTTGATGTTCCTCACTCTGTGCCGGGGTCACAGCGCTGGCAGACATGCGATGGGGTATGAATGATTTAAAGCAACAGGTGAAAGTCTTTAAACGAGTGTATTTACTACCACCTTTCAAGGACTCTGTATCAGCTATGCTTGATCGTATTCCATGAGTGCTCTCAGATGCACTTTCCATTGTGTTGCTGTTTAGTGGCACGGTCATATTTCATGTAAGTTAGCTATTCTGTGAATTTCACATGCTCATCTTGTAAAGCTGGTCTAGTGTGGACAGTCAATCTCCCGGGCTTTCATCACTCAATAAGGGACAGATGCATTTCAATGTTAAGCAAACTAATAATATTTCCTGCATTTCCCATGAAAATAGTTCTGCCTGCATCTCGTCTACTTACACTTTTGTTCTTTAACATTCACCTCTGCTGTCTTCTCTCACTGTAAGTCTGAAATGGCTTCTATGCCTTAAACAACTTGCTGTTTTCAAGGTGATTTTACCTTCCTTCAAATCTTTTCCTTAAAGACCACTTCTTCTGGAGCTATTTTATTTCACAAAGCTTTGAAAGCTCAGCACCCCCTGAGGCATGACATGGCCTTTAGCTAGAATTCCAGCACCTGTCTCTGATCAGACACTCCTCTGCACAACGGCAAATTAGAAGAACCCTCACTCTTATCTGCTTCCCAATTGCATGGCAGCTGTAATGATGGCAAACCTAATTGTGCAAAAAAAAAAAAAACCCCAACAAAAAACCCCTGCAAAGTCCCCTAATGCAAGGAAAAAACCATTGAGTATAAAATGGAAAGAATGTCATTAGAGGTCATCTGAAGGTATTGCCCAATTCACTAAAATAACAAACAGAAAAGCAAATGTGAGAACATGCACCTCTGGATTTCACAGTGTTTCAATACAGAAAATCTATATATTTGGCTAGAAAACCAAAATTTTTCCTTTTCCTTTGGCTCTCCCTTCATTTATCTCATAGCTAAATGAATGTACTTTCATACAAAGTAAAGACTAAACAAAAATAATACTTTTTGGCATAAATTATTCCCAGATTATAGACGGTCAGTCAGGATTTCCTTGTTAGGCGACATGATATTTACTGTACTTAGAACAGTAGGATCTTGATGTTGATAGTAGAAGGCAATGCTAGCTAGAGAACAGAACAGGAATTAGGAGACCTCACTTCTAATCAGGGTTACACCATTGTTTAGTAATGATGTTGACCAGAATACTTCACAACTCAATGCCTCTCTTCCCACTACAATGTGCTTCTAACTATGTAGCATTTTAAAAGCTGTAAATATTTCTTTCATAGTTCCATTATCCTCAAAAAAGATGATGGAATCACTGAAATGTATCCCTGAGTTCATGGCAGCATCCTGTAGCACATCAAGAATGCAACATTTTTGGGTATTTAAATAGACATAAATTACACTTAAAATAAATATTTTTAATAAAAATAAATAATTAAAAGCTGCAGAAATTAAACACAGACTTTTGGCTTCAGGGTCCATTTGCAGATTGATAATGATCAGCACCTATAAATCCTCATGGGCAGTGAAACGCTGGAAGGGAAAGAGAATGTTTTCAACAATAGCTGATGTCTGCATCAGCAACAAAAACAGTCTCTGAGCACTGGCATCAAGGAGCATTTGATGTGAACAAAGTGACATCTTGTTTCATCAAAGGTTAATGAGTACAGCAGCTCTGTCAGCAATACATTAAGACAGCAGTGTCACTGTTCGTCATACTTGGTGAGTTCAAGGCAGACTGCAAGCATTACCATTTGTGGATTTGTTGGGGTTTCTTTTCCCTCGTGGTTCAGTAAGTTTAATGTGACATGTTAGTATTTCCCCATAAGCAAATTTTTATGATGTTTTTCTGCAGAGAAAAAAATGCTTTGTAAGCCTGGTACTTGTGCTGACTGAAAAATTGAGGCTTTTCTCAGTAAATTTATTTTGTTTATCTAGCAAGCAAAACAGAAAATGCAGCAAAACATCATTAACCATTTTTTTTTTTTACTTTTCAATTTTTTTTAAAAAACCATTTGATGGATTTTTTTGGGGGTAGAAAATGCAATATTGTTCAGTTAAAGGCTTTTTTTTGAAGCAAATTTTTTGTGTAAAACTTTCAGTTTAGATATTTATCCATAGCTGCCTGTTAAAATCAGTGGAAAAGTATGTAGCAGTATCAACTGGAAGACAAAGAAACAGCAGCAGTGAAATGCTGTATAGCCAAGGTTTAGCACTGCACAAAATCTGCTGCTAGATTCAGTGCCACCGGGCAGTGCTCAGAGATATTTGCCTGAGCTGGTAGTTTTCTGTCAGTATCTCAGTAAATTATTATGTGGCTGAACAAGCACCTGACTTCAGGACAGATTAAATGAGGACTGGATGTACAAGTAAGTCTCTGGGATCTGGACCTTAGATGCAACAGCATTTGCCACACTGTAATCCAAGTTTGTAACAAACAGCAGCTCGTTTCCCTGCTGGATAATAGCTTATCTTTCTCTAAACATGGACAGGATATGGGTGACACTTCATCATCTCACATGGCATTGGCTTCAAGGATCCATGACCGAAGCCAAGGACGGGAAACTTCTTTCTGCTTGGGAGCTGCCTGCATGAGGTAAAAGTCTTTGTAGCCTTTAGCAAGTCAGTGGTGTTATGCGGTGTTTGCTGTGCTAGCATTTTAAGAGTTCTACTCATATTTTTGCCGAAAGTGCTTCTGAGACCTGTTGCTATTGGAAAGCTGTGGTTATTTTCAAAGGCTTTGGTTCTCCCTCCTTTGAGGACTGAATGACTCGATTAGGACAGTTTATTTCTATGAGTTTGTTTTATATAAGGCAAACTTTCAGCTCTGTCAGTCTCACACTAGACAAACCTTAACAGCTTATTGCACCGAGGTCTTACTTACATCATTACATATTTGTGTTTCACAAGGCAACTCGTACTTTGTAGAGAATGGTAGAAAAGATGGTTCAAACTGAGCTTAGGAAGTCTTGCAGTCATCAGGTATTCTTAAGGCATTCCTGACTGGTATTTGCATAATCCTGTTTTAAAAAACATGTAATGACAGAGGCCCCGCCTACTCTCTGCACAATACATTCAACCTGTGCATTAGAAAGGTTCCCTCTCACCTGTAAAATATCTACCTTACCTCTTTCTTGGTGCAAAGACTTGACTTCATCACCATAAGCATGGAAAACAGACTATTCCTCTCCTTTCTGTGGCCCCTTATAAAGCTATCTATATATTGTTTTGTCTTCTCTGAATAGCTCAACACCACATGGAACCAGGAGTCCTATGTATATAACTTCCACCCATTTCCTCTTTAGCAAGCAGTTGTACTGAATCAGATTATGCAGTGATGAAGATATTAACTGGTATCTCACCTGCTATGTTCATGCACAAAGCAGTCTGATTTGTGTTGTAAATCTTATTCTTTCACTTTTTGGCTAGCATTTGATAAGAATAAAGATAGTTTCAAGTTTGCAAATATTGTTTTGGCAAGTCCATTCTCTGTTTTTCAAAGCAAATGGAATGAAGGCAGGCATGACTTTTGCCCTGGTTGCCTAAAGATATAAGCAGATAACATATCAGACATTCAGAATCCTTTTAGGAGAGAGACTTACAAAGTGTCTGTTTTGCAGGAGCAGTTTCACTTGAAGAGCTGGACTAGCCTAGAGCACAGATTGGGCTTCCTGGTTCCAGAACTCCTGAATCCATTTCCACTGCCCTGGAAAATAAGTGCCACAATATGAAATTCCCAGTGAAAAGGGTTATTATTTGTTTCTGCGAAGCTCATTTCATAAAAAGATCCGAAAGTATGTGACAAAGGCCTTGAGCATTATCTCTGTTTTATGAATTGAAGAACAGAGAGAGGATGCAGCTTGCCTGAGGTCAACAGATCAATGGTAAACTCAGGTGTCCCTGCAGCAGCTCAAGCAGTTGTCCATGCTGCTTCAGGCACACTTCAAATAGAATCAGGTAACTTATTTTGCTATCCTACTTTTTCTGCTATAGGCTTGACACACACTTGGAATAGCGGTCTAAGCTACCGCGTAAAATAGCACATCCTCAGATTTTTAAAGGTGTGTTCAAGTGAGCATCCAAATGTTGAGGCATTCCAACACATGTTAACTGCTTTTGAAAATTATCTGTGTCTTGGAGTTAACAGAAGGAGTTGCAGAATCACCTCCAGCCACAGCAGTTCTCATGCAGTTTGAAGGCAGAAACTCTTGCTGAATTCTGGGTTGGGTGTATTACAGTTGTTCAGAGAAGTACCATTTGCTCCCACTTGAAAATCATGTAACCTCTGTGCATTCAGAATCTCAACATATGATTTGCTTACCTTTAAATACATTCTAGGGGATTATGTAGCCTTAGCTGTTGCGTTCAGCTATCCTAAATAACTCCATGCTGTAATCTATGCCTATCCATGTGCAGTTTCTAAACTGATTCTTATACTGAAAATCACATTTCCTGGAGGATCCATGTTCATTTTATCAGAACCTGTTTTCTTCTTCCAGACAAATCCATTCAGTGTCAATGACCGAGGATAAAACCACAAAATGGTGTTCCCTCTGCTAAATATTAGCAGCAAAGAATGACTCATTTTAAATGAGACTTCCAACTGTAATTCTATCCCAATAACTAAATAGATGAGGTGCTAAAAACACTGAAACCCAATGATGTCTCTAGGATGTCAGGAAGGGAAAAAAAGCTAGTTCTTAACACACAACTGTATTTAAAATTACATTATCCAACAGTCTCCCTCAAAATCACAAGTGGTCCTTCTCATGTCTTACAATGCAGATTGAAGAACCTTAAAATGGTAGGAGACAGCCACTGAAGAGAGTTGAGACTAGTAAGTGGTACTTGAATTTTAAACTAGTTACGGATACTTCATTCTGGCCATACCAAAATCTTGACATGCCTGTGCATTCAGCAACCCAGGTGTAAAAGTGCTTCTGTTAGGATCACTCCTCTGAGCCCCAGTGAAGCAGGTGGCCCTTCTCTCCAAGTCAGGTATCAACCCCTGCGACTGGCAAGCCTAGCTGTCCAAGCAGCATCCTGAATATAAGTGCCATGCTGCATCACAGCTACTCTAAATATAGTTTATGCTTATACGCTTATCTACTTCTGCTTGGATGGTTTTGTTTGATTTTTTTTTCATTGTAGTTTTGGGCAAATATTTACTTTTCATCAGGTAAGTAACCAAGTCATCTTCTACAAAGCAAGGCTTCTGCAAAGAACAGGTTTTTTCCACCTTAAATACAAAGACAACTTAAACATGTGCTTCTGCCTTCTGCTGACTTGAAAACCTTGTGCTAGTGACAGAAGCAGAGCTATTGGTAGCAGTCTCCTTGCCAATACTGCTCTATCACTGGGACTCACACCTCACCTAGAAAAGTCCTTTAATCTCAATGCCCATCCAACTCCTGTACTCTCTGCTAAGTGTATTACTACTAGTTTTGAAAGGAACTTTTCTGTTTTAGAAAACTGGAGAACTTTTCAATCATGCGAAGTTTTAAAACCATACAAATCTTCTAGAAAGAAAAAAGGAGAAAATTAAGGTTTGCTTTCTGTCAGAGGAATATCTAGTATAATATGACACCTCCTGAAATTAAGGATTGTACCAGACATGGATAAGAACAATATTCAGAAAATGACAGCACACAACAAGTATCTGTTTTGACATGTAACATACAGAAATGCTCTGATTTTAATAAAGAACATACAGTGTTAATTAGGTCTGAGTTGAACATAATATCCAGCACTCCTTGGGGATTAGAGCAAAGTCTGAGAGCATGCACTTACACCAAGGGTGATTTTAGTGAGGTTTTTTGTGGGTTAAAATTAATGAAAGGAGAGAGAGCCAATGGAACATGAATGGAAACAAAATTATTTAATTAGCCCAGGTGATTTTTAGATGTATAATCAGTTTCAGAGTCTAACACTTATTGCCTTCAATGGCTAATTAAAACACCACTTGGGATGTTAAGGATTATGTGTATGCTTGAATGAAAGTAAGAATTCGGGATTTTACTACTTTGATCATCTAGGGTATGGCATTGCAGCCTCGTATGCACATATCTAAATGGGGCAGCTCACATGAGTAAGGTTAGTCATGTGCATGTGTGGTGGCCACAGCCTCCACAAATTCAGCAGGAAACCTTTGGACTGAAAGCGTAAGTCCGCACGTTTATCTTAAGAGAAGGAACTCCCAGGCTGGGAATTGTTACAAATCAAATAATTGGTCAATCAAGCACAGAGATAGTGTTGCCAAACACTGGGTTGCACACATTTGCAAAATTGTGCTTCTAATGTGCACGATAGGCATTGCCACACATTTTATTTGCGGGCTTGGGTACCACTGTGAAAACTATCTGATGTCAGCAAATCAGTACAGTTATCTAAAAGGAGGAGCACAAGTTACAGAAGCCTCTATGTCAAATCTTTTGCCTGCTTCCATGGATTGAAAAAGCTAAAGTCAGTTTAAAAATTCAGTTGATTCACAATGTAAAAGTTCCACAAAACTACACAGTAAAAGTATGCTACATAATCCATACCTGTAGGACCCACAGCATCAAAACATCCACTAAAATATATGCACAATGTGCATATACTTTCTCGTCTAGTAACCATCCATTGTTCACATATTCACATCATGGAGAATTTCTTTAAAATATAAACATTGTTTTGAATCATATAATCTAAGATTTTACTTTGGAACCCAATCAGCATGTACCAAGTTACATCGTTAACTTCTCTGTGAGCCCTCTTCCAGAATTTCAGATGTCAGAAAGATCGTAGCACAGTGCAATGTACTATACTGGAGAGTTTCAAACTCTCCTGTATCCATGTGATCTAGACATCACTAGCCTATATACACACACCTCTAAAATAATGAGTAACTGTGTATTAAGATACCTTAATCTGCCTTCCTAGCAATAAGCAAAAGCAGTCTTTTCATTAGCAGTTTTCACCTTCTCAGTTCTTTATTCTCAATTTGAACAGATACAGCTATGTCCCATACCCTCACAAAGACAGGGTATGATGACTTCTTAAATCCAGCTCATGCATCTCTAGATTTACTTCTGTATTCCACAAACAGGCAAAAAAAAATCCTTGTAAAGTTTTTTTTAATTGCCAGTTTAAAGTGACGGTACAAGGAAAATAAATTTTGTAGTTACCCTATCAAGATAAGAAAATATTCAGGTTTTTATTTACCCCAGCTTCATCTATGTTGCAGATCATGCTTCACATTCATAAAACACATGACACAGAACAGAGGCTGAACAGTAAGACTGTGTAGTCACTGTGCATATACGAGCTCAATATATTGCTCTCAGATGGGTGAATCCTGAGAACAAAAATATGCACGATGAAAATACAAGAATGCACAAAGCTAACAAAATAGTGTGCAGAAATGCACAGCGAGTCTTAGCCATTTGATCTTGCTTCTAGGTCTGGTTGTGAATTTGAATCCTGAATTATATACACAGACTAAAGATGTTTTTCTAGTAACACATTCCCATGTGAAGTCTTTCACAATATACGAGAAAGAATACTGTATTTCCAGTTCTCTTTGAAACTGATGGGACACCAAGCTTGTAAATTGTACACAATGAGGCCAAGGACAGCAAGAGATGGTAATTTTGTTTGCAGGGGTGTTTGAAGGGAAATTATAATTGGTCAAATTCAGTAACTGTAGTTTCCACAGCATGAATTTGCTCAGGCTTCTTCATCTCAAGAAGAGTCAGAATTACCAAGGAAACTTTGATCTTGTACACTTGAATGTTCTTTTAGGAATGACTGAGGGGAGAATGTAGAGCCAAATTATCATTGCTGCTTGTCTCACAGACTATAGTTGGCTTCTGGGTTTTCCTGTAATGCTGATGTCTCTCTGTCCATATTGCCTGCCTCCTGTCAGAAGTTATCACTATGACATGCTCTGGGACAAGATCATCTTGCTTGCACAGAGCTTAGCAGCACTGAGTCCTGACCCATGATGATGGATCTGAGTGCTGAATATCATAAGAAACATCCAAAAACTTCTGGATGCTAGTCCTTTACCATTTACAGGCTGTGAAGAATCAGGCAAGCCACTTCAGTAGTTCTCAAAAAAATAGGGTAAATATCACCATTTTTAGAGTAATGACAATTACTTGTTTGATACTCTGCATTCTAGACCTGTGAAGTAACTGAAGAAATTAAGTCTTATTAAAAGAAGGAGTTTTCTTTCTTTGTGGACGCCAAAAGAAAATAAATGCTGACCAGAGGACAGAAGAAAGACAGGTTATTTAGACAAGACAGATATCTCCAAAAAATCAAGGCTTCGTGAAATCCAGTCTTGACTACTTTGGGAACTAATCAAAATGGTCTTTGAACCATAGGAAATCACCTTTGAGAGTATACAGAGGACAGAGATAAAAAGAAAAGACAACGAAGGAATCACAGAATGATTGATGAAATCACAAACCACTCAAGCTCTGGAGCAAATGATTAAGCAACAATTTTCACCTACTGGACTATAACAGTGATAAAAAGAGCAAGAAAAATTGGCAAGTCAGTCCAATTTCCTTCCTTGATGGATTAACAGGTTTAGCAGATAACAGGAGAGTGGTAGATACATTTCAGTTTGAATAAGACTTTCAATATGTCATACACAACTTTATCAAAATTAATGAAAGGAATGGTAAACACCATAAAGTATGCTCACAACTGACTGAAAAGCATCTACTGGAGATTCACTGCCAAAATTATTCCTACAGAGGAACAGGTATTTGAAGGATTCTTGAAGTATTAATCCTGGAAATCACTCTTATTTAATGAACGATTTGAACAATGAAGACGGGCAAAAAATGTGTGTATAGTAAACAAGTAAGCAGTTACTGCTAGCATAGGTTCAGGGCCTAATCATGTCCTCCAGGGCTCTTGACTAGTATGAAAATAGTGGAATATAATAAGGTGATAAAACACTCTAGAACAATCAATTATGTCCCAAACCAGAAGTACAACTTCTGTAAAAATTACTTTGAAGTATTATACTTAGGAAGGAGAAAACAAACCACAAGTGCCCACAGAGAAACAGCTAGTGGAGCTGTAATACAGTGGAAAAAATCAAACTAAACACGAGCATTCAGTGTGACAGTTTCAAAACAAAACATCTTATTTGGGTCTTGAAAGGAATGCTGTAGGACACAGGCATTGCAGGTGAGACCTCAACTGGTGTACCATATCATCAAAGGCACCTCAAATCACTTGACATATATTCACGTACAGAGATCTGCTTTAGAGTAACTTGTTCACTTGTGTTTGCTTGAGAGTCAGCCTGGTATCAGCCTTGCTGGGCTCTAGGTGCTCATGCAGCAACAGCATCAGCAATAGCTTACACTGTGCCCCAGTGAGGAAAAAGGAAGACTCAAATATTTATTATTGATTTAGGAACAGGAAAGTGGAAGAAAGTAAGTAGTGGTGATGTAGGCAGGTGGTTGGACTGGATGATCTTGAAGGTCTCCTCCAACCTCTATGATTCTATGATTCTGTTCTAAGTTCAATCTGTTAAACATGGATTAAAACTAAGTTCTGGTACCAAAAAATACCTCATTTAACAGAGGGTCTCCTGGTCTCCAAATCTTAGCTATGGGCATCTTCAATGCCACTGCTAATGGCAAAGAGCCTCCTCTGGTAAAGTCATTGAAGATTACTGTTCATGGTACAACTGCGTGATAGCATCACAGCCACGATTTATACTTGGTCAAGCAGATTTTAAAAAAACTGCAATAGGCTAGTTCTAGAACACAGACAGGAGAAATTTCTCATGAACAGTGCTTCAGCAGTTGTAGAAAGGAGGAACATGGGGTTCAGAGAAGTTTCTAAAACAGTGTAAGTTAGGCTAGTAACATCATGGCAAAATGGCCAAGTGCTGTGCCAAGCACAGCTCTTGCTATCCCTGCTAAGCCAAGACACCAGAATTATACACCACTAGTTTTCATCATGAAAGCAGCCACTATGAGAACTGATGAAGCAGTAAATGCCACACACTTCCCTCACATTAATTCCTTCCTCATTTATCTTCCTCAGAGATTACTCTTATGTTATGGTATTATTGACTCTGTAAGGCAAGCAGCTTTTTAACTGCAAGATAACCAGTAAGAGAAACAGCATCCTTTTACTTACTGGCAATTTTAAACTACTGTGTTAATAGCAATAGTAAATAGGTGGGCAAGTGTGTTTGGATGTATTATATAAGCAGAACTGGCAGCCTGCTGGCCACCCATAGGTTCAGAGCTGTATACACAGAATACAAAATACCTTCAGCCCTCCACAGCCAAGAAGGCGTGTTGTCAGCATATTGCATGAGAAAACACTCCCACATCCTCTCACCTGGCATGAAAGCACCAACGAAAGAAAGATAACCAAGATATCCAGCAGGACATATAGAAAGAAAACCTTCCTACAACAAATTCATTCACATAAAGGCCAATTTGACTTGTGGGAGGAAAAAAACCAACCAAACAAAAAAACACCTAAAAAGACAACAAAGCAAACTTACTACACAATTAGGCTTTGTTTTCTCTGTTTGGACATTCAATCTGTCCTCACAATGTCTCTGAAACCTTGTTTACAATGAAGACAGGTTACAATGGAGCAAGTGAGATAAAAGCTGTTGACAGACAAGGTCCAGAAAGGATTCTTATTAGCTGGAATCAATTTTATCTAGAAAATCAGTGAAGAATCAATCTGCAAAATAAATTAAAACAATATGTATATTTTTTTTCAAACATTTTTCAATGTTTTGGAATAAAGGGAATAAAATTGGGCATTCGCACAACTAAATTGAAATTCTAGTCAGAAGTTACAGGAGTACTCAAAAAATATTACTTTTGCTCTTTACTGAATAATTTACTGAATGTTCTTCTCGGATATGCATTGCCATGTGGCAGAAGAAGAGCCAAGGCAATACAGGCTGACTGGAGGTTTGAACACAGGGCTGCTTGTGCGGCCACATGTGAGAAATGTAAGTTACACTATGCTTTGCTTTTGGCATCTAACAGACTTGTCTGAGTGAACATACTTGCCAAAAATTACATTAGCAACAAGGTATCTTGTGTCTGTGCCAACACAGTTCCCTTCAAACATGGAAATAACTTACCCCACGTGTCTGGCCTTCACTGATGTCTTGAAAGCCGAGACATATCTGTTGGAAATTAATTTGAGTTTTTGCTTTGGATGAAGGGACCAGTCTGCTGACTTGGTGGGATTTGGAGCACATAACAAAAGAGGAGAGGTTGAGAGAACTGTGTTTGTTGAGTCTCAAGAAGAAAAGGTGAAGGGGGATCTGAGGGTTTTCTTCATCTACATAACAGGCACTTTTGAAAAAGACAGAGCCAAACTTCTGGAGGTACAGAGTAGAAGGAAGGAGGCAACAGACACAGGCTGAAGCCAAGGAAATTCCAATTAGATGTTAGGAAATTTGTTTTCACCATGAGAGTGGTCACAGACTGAAACAGGGACCCAGGGGGCCAAGGAGTCTTCATCCTTGGAGATGTTCAAAACCCTAATGGCAGCCGTGAGCAGCCCACATTATCTTTGAAGCTGGATAAAACTTCCAAGTTGGACCTGCTCTAAGCATGGCTGTTGGACCAGGCAGCCTCCAGAGTCCCTTTCCAGGCTGAGTTATTCCCTGACTCTCAAAGAGAGCTGCTGAGAGGCTGCTCTCTTGGAAAAGTGTCTCACAAAAAACAGGGTCTGATCTTAACAGCAGCAAAAAATAAAGGGTCACCTATTACATGTTTTTCTCTGGGCTCCATATGCCAGTGGGGTATTAATAACCATTATTGGATTGAAGATATGCCCCTGAATTTGTTGTGTATGCTGTCAATGTACAAAAACATTCTTTTGCTTTACTGTCTCAAATGGGAGTTGTTCCTTTATGGGTTGCTACTTCAGAACAGGAAACACTTTACAGGAAAAGGAACGCGTGGGTCTTGGGCTTTTTCCTTGTACTGATATAACAAAGACTCCTGCTTTATGCTTGCACTGGAATAGAATAACTCTGGGTCGGGTTTGTTTGTTTGCTTGCTTTTGTTTTTATCATCCCTAAAAGCTTCCTAGTGTTTGCTAAAAACAAGCAAACAAACAGAAAACCCAAACAGGATCTGAGCTTCATGTTACATTTGCATCCAGCATCTGCAACCTGATCTCAAGAAAACAGGGTTTATGATTAGAATTGGTTTGAATTCTAAACAAACAAGTGATTTGGAAGATACTCTTAAAGCACATACAAACAACATATTAAATAGGCACTGCACTGGACTTAGAGGTCTCGCACTAATACCCAATTCTGCAAGAATACCCTAAAGGCCCTTGGTCAAGACATTTTGTTTTATTCTGCCTCACTACTCCCCCATACAAAGCAAATTCATATCACCTTCTTGAAACTTTTTGCATTTCTAAATACACAGGACTGAAAATCCTACAGAAAAGGAGTTCTGTCCTATTACAGCATGAACCACAATGCAGTCAAGTGATCAAAAACCTGAAAATATCACTAAAATATGATGAACAGAAAGAAAAGAAAGAGAGAAAGAGAGAAAGAGAGAAAGAGAGAAAGAGAGAAAGGGAGAAAGGGAGAAAGGGAGAAAGAGAGAAAGNAGAAAGAAAGAAAGAAAGAAAGAAAGAAAGAAAGAAAGAAAGAAAGAAAGAAAGAAAGAAAGAAAGAAAGAAAGAAAGAAAGAAAGAAAGAAAGAAAGAAAGAAAGAAAGAAAGAAAGAAAGAAAGAAAGAAAGAAAGAAAGAAAGAAAGCGAGTACACCCTTGCAAATATATTCTTGATTTTGCTGTATTAGAAAGCCAGTGACTCTTGGATGGCCAAGGCTTTTCTCACATCCTTATACAGCACTGTCAGTTGTGTCATCTCAATTGTGTCTGTGAGCATACAATAAAGGTCTACTTCCTCTGGGGCAGCTGCTTTTACAAGAAACAATTCCCACCTCTCACTGAGATGCAGATTTAGAAACACAATCCCATAGGATTGTGTGAGGAACCTGATGGAGCCTAAACTGGTGGCACAGAGAGCAGAAACCTGACAGACAAGGACAAGGCATAGTTTCATGTGGAGCCACCTCATCAGTTTGACTCATCAGAGTTTGCAGAGATCTGCAGAGCTGGCTTTCGATTATTATGTCTCAGGATACCACACACAGATAAAACTTTGCAGAGTGTAAATCTAAGCATTTAAATAAATGTGAAAGGCAGAGCAGGCACATTATGGAAAGGAAGTTTTCTCAGTGTTGTTTTGGTTTCTTGAGAATATTCACACTTAGGCCTTCAGGTGAAGAGGTTCCCCCATCTCCCCTCAAAGCAAGTCTTCTCCTTGCTTTTGTCTGTACATTCCTAGACATCTTATAATCCAAGCTCTGACACGTTATCTGGAAGCAATGGTCCCAGAAAGGGCCTGCCTGCCAGTGTGTCCTGAATAATGTAAAAGAACAAATCCTCCACTGTCGCCCAAGTGCTATACGTCAAGACAATAAAATCACTGTCTTCTGTGCTCAAGGTTACATTTGTTTATGATTACAATGTTTGTTTCTTGCTGTGAGACTATAACTGTGTATGCTCTTTCTTCTGTTAAAATACTTCTTTCCACCCCCAACCCTCTTAATCTTTTTCCCACCCCATCCCACCCCCACTTCTCAACATGTAGCCAGAGTTGGAAATTTCCTTGTGCATATGTAAAATAATACCATATTTCTTTTTTAGAACTATTAATAATTGAGTTATAATGGCAAGCCTATGGTGACAACATCTAAATACAAAAGTGTATTTAAGTACTTGCTTTACTTAACTTTAAGCAAGTTAAGTAAAGCCAATGTGAACAGCTGTATGCTTTTTGTTGGGCTGGGATGCTACTGAAAGCACCACAAAGATCAGGAAACTTTGATTTCATCCTAGTTTCTCCCACTTGCCCTACAATTGCGCAGCAAGTTTCTTTTTCTGCTCATGCCTTCCAACCCGAGACAGAAAATACTGAGATTTTTTTCCAGAGTGCTCTGAAACACAAAGATGGATCAATTCAAATAGAGTATTGGTGTATATTAAGATGTATCTGGTGCTCAAAATTTGCAGTGTGCTGGCATTTCCAGTTAAAGGAGAGTCTCTGTATGGGAGAACAACACTGTTTTCAAGTTTCCATAATGAAAGAGTCCACCAGCGACCTGCAGACAGGCACATCAGAGGGAGCTGGATAAACCTTCTTCCATGGGTTGCTCTGCCCAGCCCTTGGACCCATTCCTGTTCCCTGGGCACGCTCTCCACCAAGAGAGAGGACACAGCTGCAATCTCACTGCTTACTAAACACCATTTTCTTTTAAGTAACACAATGCTGTAATACAAACAGGAGGCAAAGCAGCCCCTGCAGTTCATGCAACAGACTTAATCATGTAAGAAGTGCTCTCTCGTGCAATCAGCCACTCCAGAAAGGATGCAGGATGCAGTGCTGTCAACACCTGTCCCAGTGAAAATCTACCCTCCATTAGACCCTCCAGAGCAATAATAAAAAGTTTTCTGCAGTTTCCCATGGGAGTGATAAGTCTCGCCTCCCTGGAGTGGTTTTTGATAAAAGTCTGACTGGGGTCAGGATGAAGGTAGCCGCCAGGTTCCACCCACTCTCACAATATATACTTTGTCTAATGTGCTGTAGAGCAATACAACCTACCATATATCTAAAGTAAATATTTGGCTAGTTAAGTAATTATGCTGAAAGGTTTCCCTATCTTTATTATACCAGAAAGAAATGCATAAATCACCTGATGTTATATCTCTGAAGAAATTTCCTCTAACTGGGGCACCAGGAAGTGATTTTCAGTTTGCAAGTTAGAGTGAAGGGGAGGAAGGAAAGGCGGTATAGTTTGTTGTTTGGGGTTTTTTGTTTTTGTTGTTTAAAATAAAACAAAACCATAACAACAACATTAATTATTTGCTGATGCTACAAAGATTTCTAACAGGTCAAATGCAGTTGGATATAAAAGGACAGGTGCGCTGCAGCTCTGAGGGATCTTTAATAAAGATAACATCTTTACTGGAAAGGAGCAAAGTTCATAATTTCCAGTTAGAGATGCCCATGCAATACCAGTGCAACTTAAATAATCATAGCTAAATATTGACTATTTGTGGAACAGCTTTCATTCTTGAACTCTGCACGTGATGTACTCATGTAATGCAAGACTGCACCGCACCAACTGCCAGACACGAGCCTTTATGCAGACGCGGGATAAAATTATGAGTCCTTGTCTGCCCTGGTTTTGTCTGCCTCCGCTTACAAGGAAAAGTTGAATAACAGTTTAAAAGAAAGACATTATTCTGTGGATAATTCACTTGGATATGGCTAAGAAATTACTAAGCAGCTACATTTCTATTTTTCCTGCCTAGCCCTTGACATAAGTTAACTTATTAACTATAGAGGTAGGGCAGGTAGAAGCAAAAGAAAATACAAAAGCACAAAAGACTGACCCAAACAACTCAAAGGCTTCGTGAGTAACAAAACATCCAATATTTGCTTTTGGAAATGTTAAATTCCTGAGCGGCTTGGGGAGCTGTCATTTATGCAGACATCATTATTATTTCATGCCACCTTGTCTGACGTCTCTATACTGATCTTGCAGTTAAATTCACATCTAGAAAGACATGAACCTAGAGAGATAAGAATAGATATGAACCTGGAATTATAAGAGGTTGGAATATGTAACCTCACTGTACTAGGAAACAAAACGAGAAGCGCTGCACACTAAGCACGGTTGTTTCAGCTCCTAGGCACAGATGACAAGATCTCTTCCTGGTGTTGTCTCATTCCTATATATTAATTCTCAAGCCTGGCTTTCTCATTTTCAGATGTCACTGCCATTCGTGTTGTCTGCTGTTCTGATTTTCCAAACTGTCTTTGAAATCAGTGCTTCCCTAACATCGATTTCCATTACTCATTTATTATTTAAATATAGGCTATTTCCGCTGACTTTTTTTCTTCTACCCTGTCACTTGTTTATCACCTTATGACCTGTCTTGAGCCATCCTATCCCTTGTGTCCTCTTGTTTTGGCTCGTGAAGGATCACAATTTCAGTTTTGGATCATTCTGCCTTGTGTTGTTTATTTTTCACGATGAGGCAAACTGCCAGCCAAAAACTCAGCTAGTTTTGACTTACAATCAAACTTTATCTTCTATTTGCATTTCTAGGGTTTGGGGTTTTTTTAATCCACTCTTGGACTCCAGTTTCATACAAATAATTTAAATAACTGTACAACTGTACAATACACATCTATTAATCTAATAACTGAAGAAACCCTCCTCTAGAGGAAACAGTGTCAGAGCTATATACAGGATTACAGTCAGGATTTGTTCTGTCACAGAGATTTGGAGATTACATGATTTAGGTGAAGATCATGAATACCTCTATAATTTTCCAGATCAATGCTGGACAAAGTTAACTATAAGGAAGTAGTATTCTAACACATTGTTTTGAGATACCAGATATTTGGGCAATAGTGCCCTTTGTTAGTATTGTGGCTGGTCAGAAGTGTTAAAAGAACGTGATTTTGTAGCTGTTAGTGAAAGACAGCAAAATGAGCAAACTATGCAATCTTGCTTATGCCTTATTTTAGAGAGCTTCAATGGAATTAACCAGTGCAACAGAAGGGTAAACAAAGTCACCAAACGCACACAAATTAAGACCAGAGACACAGGTAACAGGCAATATCAATTCAAGCATCAAGTCATAGCACATAAGCAGAGACGTGGGTCAGAGGTATTTTTGGTCCCTTTATTCATTAACCATACTGTCATTAAGTGATGGAAATATGGGTAAAAGATGGGTAAAAATAATTGGAGATGAAAAGCATGGTATTTTTTTGAACAGAACTAAGATTTGCTTTCTCTGTTGAATTTCAATTCACTCATACAACTGTATTCGAATTCACCACTAAACAGCTAGGTCCATGATAGGATCTATTGACTGCTATTCCCAAAACATTGCCTTTTTGTAAGTATGTGCAGTTTATCAAAGCTGTGAACAGGAAAATGGTGACATTGGAGAGGATTTCAACATATATATAAGGATTGTTCTCATACAAAAGGAGAGAATAATTAGTTTGAAAAGCTAGAGGAAAAAAGTTCCTTTAATTTTCCAACATGATCCAGGAGGCACACTCCAACCCTCATTAGACCACATTCAGGGACACGTAACTGTAGGCCATTTACAAAATCACTGAGTCAGGAGTTTTGTTATAAAAGAACAACATTGGAACGGAAAATAATTAGTTTATGGAATTAATTCAAAATTTTTCAGCCCTCCTTACTGTGGAAAAAACATTATATGGGAATGCATTAACCATGAATGAGATTCCTCATGTTCCTTTTCTGTGCAGGTAATATACATCCTTTGGTTTACAATTTGGAAAGATTCTAGATCATTTATGTGTAGCATACTTCCAGCAGGAGCTGAGGATGCTCTTAAGATGGAGATTTCTTGGCACTTAGTAAAAGTGCTTGTCTTAGTTTATCCTACTTCAGCCAGGGACTGAGATAAACATCCCAAGATACAAAATATCTAATGTTCCTAATAACAGCATGTAGGATCCCAAACCATGAGGAAACAATCTGACTGCTGGTGTCTTTGCTGAGCAGAAAAAAGACATTCGAAGCTTGATATTAAAATATCTCCCATCGGACAGTAGTCACTTGCTCTGCTTATCTTCCAAACAACAGCATAAAAAAGCAAGAGTAACTGTATTCCTTGCAGTTCCAGAGCCATGATTTTAATGTTTACACTCAGTCTGTTCCCCAAACACTCACGTATTTGACATCTCTTTTGGGAATTTATAGAGTTGATGGATTACTACTTTCTGATGTTGAAACAATTGATTATTTTCTACGTATTAATGTACTGTTGCTACACAGTTCTTGCCAACATCTTACAAGACATAGTACATACTAAAACAAATCAGCATTTGTAGTGGTGTTAATTTATGAAGAACAACTTTCTGAAGTTTAGAGAACTGCTAAAAGGTAATGATTTCCATAAAATTGCCCTGCACATAACAGAAAGGAGAAATCAGTGAAGATTAAATGGAAGAAAGGCCAAGTTGTACTATCATTGACCTCACTGTAAATCAGTGCTCTGACCTCAGGGCAACTACTTCAGATTTGTACTCCATGCAGCTGAATAACTGGGAATGATAAAATACAGAAACTAAGCAAATCTTGCCTAAGGGATTTGTTCTCATTTTGAAAATGTGGATTTTAGGACATACAGATATAAGCAGCTTAGATTACTTCCCTTTGTAGAATAAAATACACCTTTCACGAATGTACCCATCGCATTTTTTTGGGTACCAAAAAGAGAAGAGTTGAGAGGGAACCAGTCCAGCTGTTATGATTCACTCCCAAAGTTCAAAAGCCTTGGATTAAATTTCAGAGGTAGGTGCTAAAACTGTTCTCAATATATATTCATGACTGGAATGGAAAAATGGAAGTTTTGCTTTCACTGGTCAACATCTCTGTGATTCACTGATGCAACCTGCAACCTCAGTCTACATATTTCAGACAATATTTGAGCTCCTGTATGAGTAATAAATGGGGGGAGAGGGGAAAGAAGTAATTACTTAATTTCACTGATATTAACAGCAACTTGCAAAAGATAAACTGAGCCTCCATTTCAACTGTCTTTCATCCAGTTGGGAAATAAATCAAACTCTTGTTATTGTTTAAATGTCCTTTTATACAGAATACGTTAAATGCAATTCCTTGGTCTGCATGAGCCAAATCAGGTGTTACTGGTAGAACATAGGAGAGCTCCTACCACCAGCAATTCAACTGCAGATGTAAATGATCAAATGAAAATTTGATCAATCTATTCTCAAGGTGTTAATACTTTTCTCAAATACAACTTTGTTTCTTATATAATTGAATGGCATGCTTCAGTATAAGCAAGCCCAATATCAGCTTTCACATCTTAGTATAAATTCTATCTGTGCTTTATCCAACATCCTAAAATACACAAGCTATCAAACACATCGGGCCTGTTTCAGTTAAACACTCTCCTACCAAATTTATTTCCCCCTATTGCAAAAACTGGTTTGCTTTGCAAAAATTTAATTGCAGCAGAGTTGCCCACAAAACTACACCCACCATGCTCTACTCCATATTCCCACGCTTTTTAATATCTGTCATATTTCATCTTTTAATGCAGTCCTAATGAGAGCATATTGGAACACCACAGAACCAGGCTCGTAAGAATGTGGTCTTGAAATAAAACATGGAACAGAAGAAGCATTGTATTACAGCCTCTGTTAATGTTTTAATGGTTGAGAGATTTCCAACATGTTGGCAGTGTCAGGACAAACCAATTTAATAAATTATTAACACTAATCAAACATTTTTATGATGGCAGTCAAAACTTCCTTAGCAGTTAAGGTTAATTCTGTTGAAGTTTGACAAAGATGTTACTGTTTGATGGAAACCACGTTTAAAACTACAGCCTTCTTCAAATCAAAACCTTGCACTGCACTGAGAAGAAATGGTTAAGCAACACGTCTCAAAGTACATAAAGAAACAGTGAAGGCAAGGCTACAGTCTGCGTCGGCATTGCAAGAGCTGACGAATCGTAGTGAAATGTAAATTGATTACAGCGTACATAATATGCCTGTCACTACTTGGGAGAGGATAGAGAGGGACTATTAGCGGGAAGAGATAAAGCTCAGGCTGTTGAGAGAAGAGTGTTAAATCAATATACAAATAAAATCTAGGAATTCCAGTCACTTGACAAGGAGGGTAGAGAGGAAAACAAAGAATCCTGCCAGTTTTGATATATTAAAATTCGGAGAAAAGGTGTTTTAAAATGTCCTTTCATTCAAAAGGCAACTAACAAAAATGTCAGACAACACCACATTCTCCCTCCATCTCCTCTAGCCCTGCCAGCTAGTTGAAACCCAGCACAGCAGAAGCTAATGAGGGGTATGGATTAACAATACAATGTTTCTCAGGCCTTTCTTGGGCCTCCCCTGGGGCACCCACAGTCTATACATCATCAATCTACTGCAAATTGATGTAGTCAGCCTGTGACAAGGGTCAGGTTTCCAGGACCAGCTACCAGGCATGATCTAGTCATTTTAAGTTATCAAGACAAAGCTCTGTTCTGCTGAGCTCCAGCCATATAAAATCCACAGTTCCCCAGGCTCTCAGTGAGCTGAAATCAAACCATAGAGCCCTCTCTGTTCTCCTCTATGCCCACTGAAAAGCCAGCTCACCTTACTCAAGTGACACTGTTGTTATTATTTTGCTCCCTCTTACAGATGATGCCACCTCAGAAACTTCAGGCTCATAAACATGAAAAACATATACTAACCCATCAGTTTATTATTTATAATAATATTCTTACTTATTGCATGATAATTATTTAAATCACCTAAAAATAGCAACAACAAAAACTTATATATTCCTTTTCAATATATGAGAGCAATGAAGAAGAAAAAAAGGTGCTCACTGATGTAGGTTTCTAAATAAGAAGTAAATTTTATTGGAGTACCAAAAACTTTTGTTCAGCCACAACCTTTTTCCTAAATAATCACACATTGGATCCTGTTTTTATCTAACAACTCATGTGCCACAGCTTTTCCAAATATTTTTGATTTAGTTTGATACCTGCATATTCATGCTGACGCCCTCCTAGCTTAGTTGAACTCAGTGGATTTCCATGCAAACATGAAGCCCAAACTTAAGTAGATTTAAACAACTTGAAATGTCTCTATTAATTTTAATGTCTTTGATGGCATCCACACTTCTACAAAAACTGCAGCAGGTTAGACTTACATAATATCTACATGTTTAGCACCCCTTAAACATACAATTAATAGTTCCTCCTGAAGGTAACTTTCATGGCTGTTGATCTGCCTCAGGATTAAAAAAACAAGCTGTCATATAAAAAAAAAAAATTGGTTTATTTTATACCAGCTACCTAAAACACAGCAGGTTTTTGAGGCATCCAATATACTCAAGTTAACTTTAAATATTCACAGCTACTTGTGGTCCAACACAGGTGTGAACTACAGTAGAAAAGAGGCTTTTTTATTCATGAAGAAACTTAAATGAAATTAAATTTATTTATTATTTATAATATTTCTGTGACTATATCCCATTAATACATTTTAGAATGTGTATGTCCAAAAAAGTATCCTTGAAAATATTACTTAGGCATTTATTATCAAAAAGCAAATCCTCAAATTAATCTTGTGTTCTGTCCGCTCTGAATAGAAAACAAGCTTTGAAAAGTAGGCAAGAAAAGTGACCAAGTGGTATGAACATCTGATGAACATTTGCTCATATGTATTCACGCAAGCATTTTGGAATTTCTCTGTCATGGACAGTCTTCCAAACACAACGTCATGCATATGAATGTGCACGAAAAGCAAATAAAAAGATGCACTAATACCTTTGAAGTAACTTTGTGGGTTTTATCTGATGGATGCTTGCAAATACTTTGTTTCATTATTCACTTGAGTTTTTCACACTGCCAGTAAATATCTATAGGGGAGGAAATAAAAGCTCTAAATTGTCAGGCAACTTCAGTTCTCATTTTCCACTAGCCCCTTTGGGCAATGATGTGGCTTGCATAAGTTTCTACATGTACGTGTTCATAAATTAGACTTGTACTCAAGAAGTTTACACGATCTCTCATGATGGGCTCCTACCACTGGACTAGACAGTGATAACAAGTCTTCTCTTTATTATACTAGTGAACTTTTACATTGATTGGAATGTAAACAAGACTAATATTTTGGCAGAAGGTTGCAAGGGGCTCTAAGTGAATGCTTGGGGGAACTGTATCCAACCCACAGTCTGTAGCAGGTAGCCATTACATACACCTTTTTGAAGAACCAACAGTTAAGCCCTTTGAGGTTCCCAAAAAGGCATGCTCTTTAACATACATTTATTTACCTAATTTTTTTACATATGTTTGTCTGGGTGGGTGTGTGCACATTCACCTTTAAGTGCCTGTGTAGCACTTCAGGCACATATCCCATCAGTTAAAAGCAAAGTCTCTATTTAAGCTTGTATGAATGGAAGTTTGAACAGAGAATGATTGCAGCTCTTTCTTTTAATATATTACCACTCATAAGTGATTTTACCTAATAATTTTGCAGGTCTTTTGATTTATTCTGTGCTAAAGATAAAACATTCATTCACATTATTATAGCTAACTACCAATAGCAATATTATATGGAGCAGACATTTTTAGAACAGCTGATAGCATAGGAAGCACTGATAATAAAAAATGAATATACATTCAGCATCAGCACTTTGTAGAAATACAGGTCCACCTGAAGCTACCTGTAAATTTAAGCTGCCTTCTGTTTATTTTTCAGTTGTTGAAAACTACAAGAAGGAACAGATATTCCCTTCACTGGAAGCATATGCAAAGATGTGCTTGTGATAAAAAAAAGAAAACCAGAAACCCTTTAGAAATGGCTTACAGAAATCACACTAGTTATCCACCCAAATACTTGGCTATGTGCATCATTAATATACACCAGAGGAAAGAAGTATGCCGGTGTGTTTCAATTTGTGGATGCAACTGGTGGCCTGTTTGCCTGTACATGGAAGCCCACAAAAAATACATCCCCTGAATGAGCTCTGCACTGCTGACCTCCACTTAAAATCTCTGCTGCAGCTTTATCACTGCTGAGAATGCTTGCTAGCTTTGATCAGTAGTGAAGGATCAAGGCTAAAATCCTGATTCATAGCTGAAAGAAATTTAAATCATCATCCAGACATGAAATTTTACCTGTCATATCATCAGCACCAACCATCTCCCCCACCTAGAACATTTGCCTCCACTCCTCCTCTGAACTGCAGCAACCTCTCCTACACAGCTACTCCTTACAGGAGTGGGAAATCTTACAGCGCCTATTCCCTTGGACAAAAACTGCTAAAAATCTACCCTCCAACCCCAAACCAGGCTGCTCTAGTACAGGCCAAAGGCTAGCTCTGGTCTGACTGCTCTCTCCACCTACAGAATTGTTACTGCTCTCTGCTTTCTATGTTAAAGTTAAAATCAAATCCTGTTCAGTGTAAGTCAGCTTTTTGAGCAACAACAAATCAGAGTGGCTTGCCTGTGCAGCACACTGGAGAGAAGCTTCTAACACTGTTTACATGAAAGTTCACTATTCCCCTCCCAGAACAATACTGCTCCTCTTCCCACTTTTAAGGCTCCCACTCCTTGCTTCTCTTCCCACCTATCTTTATTTGGCTACTTTTCCAAGGGCAGACAAGAGCTCCAAGCAATTCTCTGAATCTCTTCTCTTCAGAGAACAAAATACGTTTCCCCATCTAAGAGAACTGATGCACTCTGCTGGCTTCAAACTTTAAAAATATCTCTTTGCTGAAGCAACTGTTGAATAATTTATATTTCTTAGAACTGAGCTGAGTATATGTACATTCTTACTTTAATATATATGGTATAGTTGGTTTTCCTTCCTTTCCATTGCCATCATGTTTTTCACTTAAAATTCCAATGTAGGAAATTCTGAAGACTTCAGATTCTGGGAAAATTATTTGGGGTTTGGAAGTGAGAAAGAAAGGGAGTGCAATTTGTTTGTGAGCTGTTTTTTTAACGAAAGGGAAAAATCCTGAACAGCTTGCAATTAGCAGCTCTGAAAAGTTATAGTTTCTTCAATAGTGCACAGCATGCCAAGTAAACCTACAAGAGATTCCTCAGCTTAACATGCCTGGAGCTGGATACAGTTCCTCTAAATCAAAGCACAGCTCGCACTAACAGTTGCAGTACATTAGTGGCTGGATGGCTGCTTTATGAAGAATTATAAAGTGACACAGCAGTCTGGTTGAAAAAAACACACACCACGCTTTGATGTTTTTAACCACTAACTTCAAGAGGACCAACAGAGACCTTCCTGTTTTTATTGCAGCCTCTCTATCATTCCCCACCCCCCCACACCCCTGCTCCCTCCCTCCTCTCACTGTTAGATGGGGGACTGTTATCTTTCAGGCACTTTGTAAGCCTGACTTGTTTACAGACTGAATGTCTCTGTTTATAGGCCTATATCAGAGAACAAACAGGGCAAGTGTGACTTCCTAGGATCTGAAATGCGATTCTTTTTCCTCTTGGGCAAGCAGGAGTGGCAAGGGAGTGGGGAAGGAAGGGGAGAAAAGAAATCTTGTAATTGTCCTTCTCCTTGTCCCTCTTCCCTCCAGGTTAAACGTACACACCTGTATGATACCAAGGTATTTCAAATAAACCAGTTGCTTAAACGTTAGCTTACCAAAAACTCCATGAAAATGCACAGCAATTATCTCAGTAAAAAACGGGTCCACTTCAGAATCTTGACCACCAACAGTAAAATCAATGCTAAATAAAGGTTTCTCTTAAACCACCTATTTTTAAAGTTTTATATTGTAGATCTATTTAGATGTTCATTTGGGGAACCTTAAAAGCTTGTATCACATTTTACTGGGGACATTTAAAGGGTGTCAGTGGGATAATTATAAGCATACACACTGAAATGATGAAATTTTAGAAACCATTAATGCCATGAGTTTGGATATTCCTTCTTATCTTGAACAATATTTTACCTCAGGCATAATCCCAGTCCAGTCAATAATAGTCCTTAATAAAGTACTCAAATGGCATGAGAGACAGTTTGCTTATATTGCTAATGGCAGATTTCTTTCGGTTCTCCATAACATTCAGGTTATAAACACCCCAGAGGAGGTACGGTTTTGTCCTTACTAAGAGTCTCTTAGTTTCACATTGACAATTTTTAATTGTAGGATTCATTTTTATAGGTTTCTGGTTTCAAAGGGCTTGCTTTTGCACAAACGCAGACTTGGGAGCACAAGGGGATTTCAAGGAGGGTACAAAGAGCCATATCACATTCACTCTTACAGTATTTTATGGTGAGACACTGGACCAGCCAGTTTTGAGCTAGCTCAGTCTAGACTTTCTCTTGTAGGTTGCTCACCAAAAGAGACTGAAATGCTTTTGAATTAAAAATTTTTAAAAATAAAAACTAGGAAGTTAACTTTTTAAGCACAACCTCTTCTAAATAAATAGATCAGACAGGAGAGAAAAGGAAAGATTTTACACATGGCTCTTCCTTCAGCTGCATCCATACAGGAGGGATCTTAGGCACCAGCACTAGGTTAGACGTAGCTCAGTTGCTCTGTAAGCAGCACCAGTACACAGTTCCCACTGGATCCTCCCATCTTCTCTGAGACCTATCTGCTCCTCATTTCTCATTGCTGGATCCAAGTCAGAGCTAGCCAGGTCTCCACTGTGGCTCTCCAGTCGCATGTCAGCAGAAGAGCAAGCTCCTCTCCCTCCAGGATATCACTGTACCTCCCTGCTTCTTACTGACAGACCACGTGCCTTTGCAGACCACAGACAGGAACAAATGCTGTCAGCACACACCTCCGCTGTGCAAAGAGACAGGCAGCCCATTACAAGCTGTGTCAGCTCAGATGGCTGAACTTTTGAAATAAAAGTGAGAATTTGGTCTCCATTAGAATTCTGGTACAACTTAATCAGTTTAAACACAGCACCCAAATGGACATTGCCTAAATGTGTCTTGGTGCCACTCTGTCTGCTGGTAACAGAGCTGCTCCTCATTAGCGGGCCTAGCACGAAGACACCCAAGGATACCTGCCTTTTAGCTTTCTCCCACAGCAGCAGATTTCTCCTGCAGAGACCTCCTGTGTCCTCCCGTGGGCAGCCAGCCTCATCAATGTGTCATGTCCTCTTCCACTTTCAAGTGGAAGCCTTGCAGGAGGTACAGGCTTGTGCCCTTGTCTGGCATTTCACACCTATGGAACTTCCTCAGCACAGACTGCAGAACACACAGTGTGAGAAGTGGGCTTCTCCCTCTGTGGTCTCCTTCCTCTGGAAGCTGTGGATAACAAGCAGCTCAGTACACGCCATTCCCGCCAAAAAGGCAAGCAGCAAGCGAGGAGACAAACCAACCCTTCAAAGAGCACCAAAGCCTCCCAGTGCAGCTCCGCATAAAGGGAAGGCAGAGATTTGTGGCTGTTCTGTTTTGTTTTAAACTAAACTGTTTGGGCCATCCATACCCCTTCCAATTTTTGGTCTCATCTGAGGAAAAGAGAGGAAATTAAACTATATGACTAGAAGGTGGTTTTTAATCACAACCACTTTTTCCCCTAGGGACCAAAGCATATGCCTGAATTAATGGACTCTTTCCATTAATCACAAAGGGCCCAGGATAGATGCAAGAGAAGTGAGGTTTTCCCTCATCACGCATAAACTTTCTCCAGTTCTCTTCAGCAGTGTCATATAGGGTAGATGAAGCCATTTAGCCTAACAAAAGACCTGGCTTGAATCCTGGATCAGAATTCACATACACATTAATTTCTGGTTTTGGCGTTCAGATATGATTAACTCTTCTTCTGTCCCTTTTTATATGCTTCTCCTTTAAGATGACTGAAAAAACACTTTAATGCTCAGAAGTGGGGCTAAATTTGAAACACATGCCTCTCTTCAGCATGGCCTGCCAGGAACTGTAGATGACACTTTCCTCCGTACTCGATATTGTCAGATCCCATTCTGACGTGTGTAGTTCTGTCTGCTCTAAAGGCACTGAATTTTATGTTATGGACTCTACTATGTAGGGAAGACCTAGACACAGCATGACAGAATGCTTAGCCCTTCTTGCAGCCCTAGGCTTTACCATGGAGTCTGTGGTAAATAAGACACAAACTTTTTCTGCATTGTCTGAAAGTAAAGCCTTTGCAGCCCTGCACAACTGAAGAAGAGATGATCACATGTTATTCCTCATGGGTCTAAGGATAATCAAGACTGAACCTGAAGTTATAAAACTATGTGAGATTTAGACACATTCTCAAAATGCACATAAATGCATAAATACACCTATTTAATTTTCAGAATAAAGAGAATGAACATTTTAAGTCCTCAGTCTCTAAACAGGTAGCCTTCAATCAGCATTATTCCCGTAGTTAATAAGAGCTCAAGGCATTTCACAGATGGACAAGGAAATTCACGTGCAAGCCTTCATCTTCTGCACTCCTAACATATTCTAGCTGGGTTGCCTTCCACATGAATTATCACACTCAGTCCCTGTGGGAATTATTGCCTCTCCAAAAGTACTAAGAAGCAGGTGTAGGTATCAGCATCCACTGAAGAAACAGAAAAGTCCCAGAGCTGATACATCTCACACAGGGTAAAGGTATGTGGCTTCGGGTTGTGTTCAAGACGGGTGGGCAAGCTGACTGAACATGGGCTTTCTGAATTCTGCTCCTGTTGATACCATAAAACACCTTATTTCCCCCACCCTCTTCGAAGCTACTCCTCTATGCCTGAGAAGTATACACCACAAAGCAGGGCTCGTGGGCAACTATGTTTCTAGAGCATATAATCATGTCACAAAAAGTATAATTTTCTTTATTGTACGATTTCCTGAGCTACTTTGCCCTGTGAAATCCAGTACAAACAGAGAGAAAGTAGGACTTGGGAGCTTTTCCTGAGAGCTCAGGTGCCAGCTGTTATTTGTGTTCCTGTGCGTTTATCTACGGTGATATTCAAGATTGCAGAGAGGATCAAAGCTTTGACTCCACTGGTGGGAAACAGCTCACAGGACACTGGGTACCAGAGCTTCAGGTTCCTTTCCAAATAATGCCATTTATCTGTCCCAAGGCCTTTATGGATGTACTGTGCCTTGCAAGACTTATTTGTTCCCATATCTTGTAGGTCAAGGCTGTACAAACTCTAGAGCAGGAACCCCCCCATCCCCCTACAGCTCTGTACAGTGCCTGGGACTCCACAACTCTATACAATGCAAGCACTAATTAACAGCCCAAGCAGGCTTTGTGCAATGGTTGCCAAGCCAAGTTCTTTGCCTTGTGCCGAATCGTTTGCCCTGCTTAGCTATTTAAGTCTTCGAGTTCATAATTTACTGCAGCGTACTAAGTTATATCATAGAAATTTTAGAGGTGTGACTCCCTTCCATGAGTTACTTTTGAACAATAACAAGTCATCATATGCTTGTTCCTGTGCTCTGATGAGCTTTGAACTTTAATAAATGATTAATCCTATTTAGAAGTAACTTAACACTGCCTTAACTGCATCTTTCCATGAAGTGTCACTTTGACATCCTCTGTTGTGCGCATTCATTGCAACTTTCACACGCTGTAAATTAAGAACGTTTACACATGCAATTAGTGTTAAATAAATGCCTGAAAAACTCCTTGGGGATTAAGCAATTAGATGGCATCATTGAGTACCCTTTGTACTTAACGCTTATGAAGAAAATCATCTACCCGTTTTGCACAAATTGCATACTGGGGTAGCCATTGTGCTGGAAGGAAGCACTCAGCCGAACTGCCAAATGCAGCCTTGCTTTCATACGTGCTGCCTTCTCCCCAGCTCTCCCATCCCTCCCCCACCAACTTCTAAGATAAATTAATATAGATAAATTTGTGATAAACATAGTACTTAATTATTAAATTACTCCCTCCATAAAAAAACAATAAGATTTAAGAAGAACTTGAATTTTTAATCCCATAGTTAAATTATTTAAAAAAAAACGTGTAGAAAAAAATACAGCTATTTACATACAGGCCATTTGCATAGCCAGTGACAATAGAGACTTAACCCTTTCATATGATATACTTATTTTATGGTGCATGAAAACTGTAGTTGGTGTATGTGGCAAAGTATGCAGTCTTAGAAGGAGAAATAATGGCACACAATCATTTGCCCTGCAATGTATATGTCTGATGCTCACCAAAATGATTCCTTGAACACCAAAATGAAGATGCTGGGAGGGAAAAGGACAATGAATTTTTATGCCTTGAAGTTCAAGGTTAAAGTGAATCCAATTCACTCTCATTAACACCCATCATTCACAGGCAGCCCGGAGAAGAGTCAACATCTCACTTCGATAAAATTGTACCTAACACATGGACTTAGACACAAACAAGCCAGAGGTGGGCACACACCAAAAAAAAAAAAAAAAAAAAAAAAAAAAAGCAGCTTTGGGAACAGTGTGAAGTTTGAAGTTACACCCTGAGTGCTTAAGTCAGTAAAACTACGAAAACCCCATACTGACACCAGGACAGGGGTTCCCTCTCATGGCACTGTGTCCTCCACCCTACCAAAACGAACCACTGCGCGCAGAGCTCACCCCCCAAAACCACACACCCTCCTTACAAAGAACCCCATTGTAACCAAAAGCTTCCCGAAGCTGGTTAGAGCTGGGATACAATGAAGGTGGTGTAAGACGTGAACTACTTGAGGCTGCATTTCACAGGAGAACAGGGGACTCCGTTTACTGGGGAGCAGGATTTCCCTGCGCCAAGCATTAAAAAAAACACCAAAAACAACAAAAAACAAAATCGGAACACACACACACACAGAAACAACCACCAAACCCCAAGCAACATAAAACAGCTGCAGGGAAGTTGTTTCTCCACTTGATGCAGCCTACAGAAAATGTTTAAAAGTTGCCTCTGTGGATGGAAGTCACCCACGGCAAGAAATCACAATCTCAGAGTCCCAGCGCCACCTTCTTGTCGAGGAATTTAGTGGCAGGCTCTGAAAACGGCGACCTGCGACTGCTGACGCCTGATGGTGTCAGAACCCGGGCGGTTTTTGGCTGGTACCCCAGGAAGCGCTCATTTTGCACTGCCGGGCTGGTGCAGACGGGTCCCGCACCCCGGGTCCCCTCCGCCGGGGCAGCCAAACCACGTTTCTGCAAAGAAGACAGCTGAAAACCCACGGAAAGCTATTTCAATAAGACATAACCCAGACTCCTGCTAAAAGGTGCATTATTTTTCTTGACGCTTTAAAACAGTTCTTCTACTGGAAAAAATAAAGGGAGTTGTGAAGAAATTAATTTTCCCAGTAACTTTGTTCAATCTGAAGCAAAATGTTTCTCTCATACAAGTAATTCTTCCACAGATAAGCATTCCTACAACAACACTTTAAAAATCCCAAGATGTTCGTGGGTGTTAAAAATAATTTAATCATATTCAGGTCTGGTAGAATGTCACGTTTCAAGGATATAAAGTTTTATAATCTTCCCTGCTCAGAATCAGCAATTCAATGCATTGTTAAATCAGCGATGGGAATACCAAAACAGCCATCAGGTCCTTGGAAGAGAGGCTAAGCTCCTAACTAACAAACCCTTCAACCCAGCAAGGAGGAGAGCCCACTGGGAAACCCATCTTTTCTTCCTACATCGAAAGACTCACGGCTTAGGTTGGTGATTTTTTCTGTATGAAAAACAGTAACAAAAAAAAGTTGCATCTCAGAGATTTCAGAGTTATGAAGTGTGCCACATGGATGTTCTCAGAGCTCAAACGCTCTGGTGAGCTACAGACACAGCACAGACCTGGCATCCGCAGAGAGGAAGATTCTGTTTTGTTGTCTCAGAGTACATTAAATATGACTTGAAAAGACATACAGTCCTCAGGGTGTGAGATTAACTCCAGTTTACTTCTCTGAAACAACTGTCACCAAGGGGTTTTTCTGATGCCATCTACAATTAAAAAAAAATAAAAATAAATCTAATTCCCTGAACCATTTTGGGTGCTCTGATCATTTAGTCCATATGCTATCACTATAATTTCACTTTAGACACCAGATAGCACAAGTAAGAGCCTACACATTTTCCTACATCCTTTTTCCAAATTCCACCTGGGATGGATGTAGAAACAACAAAGTCCAAAAGCAAAACACTAAATATTTCTGTTCTCACTATAACTATTGAGGAAACATACTTCAAAGCAAATTTCTTTTCCAATACAGTTTTGAATCAGATGATTCAGATAAATACTGCTGGGTACTCAGCCAAAAAACAAGGGCCTGAACATTTCAAGACTTGCTCTCTGCTGCAATCCTGAGGTTAAAGGTGGAATAGCAACAACCGCAAAAGCATGTGACCTTTCAGTCGCATCCAGGAACCTGGAGCTTGCCTGTCCTTACTGCGTGGATTGAAGAAATTTGACGAGGAAGAAAACAAGCAGAATCAAAAGGAAGCGTATGCTGAGTTTGCACATTCATGTGTATACAGAGAAAAATATAGATTTTTCTCATGGTAAATAAAGAAGTTTGCATTGTACTTCATAGCAGAGTTGGCTGCATGTGGTGTTAAAATCCGTCTCACACCTATATACTGAACCCATACCATCTTCCTATGAATTTAAGCAACTTCAGCAAAGCTGTTAGAGTGAGCTGTCTACCTTCTGCTCTTAGAACCCACTGAGATTGCACCCAGATTGTCAATGTTAGATTTTTGTAGATATAAAACTTGCATATACATGAGCACACCCTTGCAACTAGTTAACTACAGAGAGAGAAAAAATTCAAATGGAAAAATAAAAAGGCAAAGATAGAAGGCACTTGAAGAAACATGAAAACAACAGCTGAGAATGTCAAATGAAAAACCATGAGTATTTTCAGCTTTTGAAAACTCTTGAAAATGTTGATTATTGTTGTGAAATATGACTGTATTTCACTTCCCCCGCCTCGATCTCAGGAACATTCAGTCCTAATGCATTTAGCTGCTTAAGAAGAAATATCAGTTAAGCTCTTCAGCAAGCGTGCACACATGCCTTCTCTGGGGCTACTCAGCAATTGGCTGTGACAACATGTTTCCCTTGCGTAACATGGACTAGGAGTAGTCACAATGCGACAGCCAAGGTAAATTCACACAGTGCAAGCAGGAACAGCACAGCTAGACCCAGTGTTACCTTGAGAGCGGAACAGCACTGATGCCACTGAATGGCTGGTGGGGTGCTGGGGGAAGGTGCTGACCTTTATCTCTCCCAGTCCTTCTGTCGCTCCCTGCTCACCCCAAATTGCTCTCATCATCCCTGGGGGAGATGGCCCTAGAGGCAATTATACTCCTGGGGAGATTTTTCTCCCTACCCAGAGGATTGCTCCCATAGCTAAAGCCTGCCTCAACCCTGCCTATTTCCTGTTAAGAGGCTGTATACATACATATATATATGTGTATATATTTAATATCAATTACAGGGGAGACAGGGCAGTCTTTCAAACTTCTAATATGTCAACATACTATACAAACAGGAAACAGTACTGCAGCAACAGGTCATTAAAAAGACTGCAGACCAACCAAGAATCAGGAGAGTCATCTGAAAAATGAGGGGGGGTGTGGGGGGGAATCAGACCTTTTCACTACTGTTGGCATATCCTAATTTTCACATACCTTCACAGAAGAGAGATGTGTTTTTCATGGAACTACTCAAGCAAGCAGTGTTACAAATAATCACGTATTTTCACGCTGCCTTTTCCCGTAACACCCTCCCTATCACTTAATCACCTCTGCTCTTTTGCTCTCTCCTCAATACACACAACACTCCTACAGAGGGTGGGGACAGGATGGGGTCTGAATAGAGCCTGCTCAGAAAGTGGTTTTCTCTCCGTTGGTAGGAGCATTTTCATGGCAGAGGCCCTCTGAAAGCAGCAATCTGCCTTCTGCTCCTTACAGGGTTTAATCCCTTCCCTCTCCCTGCCTTCTACCTTGAAATTACAGTATAAGGAAAGTCATGACAGATTCCTTTCTCAAGATGCTGATGTGAGATACCCAAGACAGGCTGCCAGCTAGAGGGAATCCAAGGGGGAAAAAAAAGCTCAAAAAACTCTGTACTACCAAAGTTCTTGTTCATGACAAAAAGTACCCGCTATAAAACAGAAAAGCCCAGCTTTTTTTGCAAGATTGCTGTGAGCACTCACATCTAGAAAGGATCCTCATCAGTATTTCCTATCACATCAACCACCTGAAGGTGACGTATTCTGGTTTACCAGTAACATCTGAATGGCAGCTCTAGTTCTTTCTTTTTTTTTTTTTTTTTAAATAAAATTAAAACCAGCCTCCTTCCCCTGTTTATTCACCATTTTATATCCCAAGCCATCCCAGTGCAGCATGAGTATGCACACAACCAGCTATGTTTTTTAACATCTGCTTTTAATTTTTCTAACAGGAAACCAACACAATTTCCACGACAAAGGAGGATTCTGGTATTATACTCTCATTTATCTGTCATGTGTACACTTGGCAGCATTTGATCTTTATTCTCTAGACGCTTAAGAAATAACCTAGGAATTATTGCTTCTTGACAATACAAACAAATAAGGCTATCTATAAATACACTGCAGCAAGGACAGGGGGAGGATCACTTTGTACCCACAGAGGGACTGCCTCATGGCTAGGTCTCATTTATTTTTTGGCCATCGATGGGGATCAGGAGGTCACCCTCCTTTCTGAGCCCTTTTGTGTGAGCCTGCATGCAGGGAAGAGAGACCCTTACACAGAGCCCCGACGAAAGTGACTGATTTTTTTCCCCCCTTGTTCTGAGGGCATCTTGCTTGATGTGCCAAGGAAGAATGGCAGCAGCGGGGCTGGAGCTCGTGACCCCTACTCCTGCCAGTGACCTGGAGCGCAGGGTTTTGATGGCACTGGGGCAGGCAGGAGGTGACACCCCAATAGGCAGCATGGCCCCTGCCACCCCCCTCCCTGGTACTGCAGGTACTGGCAGCCAGGCTTCGTTTGCAAACTGCTGCTCAGCAGAGGGAAGGAAAGGTTTTGTGTGAGCTATTTGAGCTTATCTCCACTCTACGAATTGCAGTTTGAAAACCCAGGAAGCATAATATTCTTTAAATAAATTGCAGGCACAGAAACATTGTTTAGTTTATGCTGTACTCATGCAGGGCATTCTTGCTATCACCCACCAATGCTGCTCAACTTATTTACTTTTTTTCATTCCTTTTAAATGTTACTGTTTGTAGCATCTTCCCATGGCTATTCTTGTTTGCCCTGGGACCAATCCAAGCAGCTATGGGAGGAAACAGACAGGACACCTATTGACTTCTATAAAAGTTGAATCAGGGCCACAGGCAGTAATGGATACAATCCATCAAGACTTTTTTGAAGGCTCTGAAATTTTATATCAGCCCCTTGCTTTACATGTTACTAATACAACAGATATGTTTTAAAAAGAACCTTACCTTTTTCCTGTCACCTTCTATGTGAAAATGTTGCTCACTAGAAATACACATTTATAAAGAAACCTTCAGATTCCACCTTTATAAGGAAGTAGTTTTAAGACAGAAAATTGAAGACACTAGTTAAAATTGTTCCAGTTTAATATTTTCACTGTCAAATTATGAGATTGACCCTGCAAATGCTTCATCATGGCTGGGATTTTCTTGGAAGTGAAGAGCACAAATCAGTTGGGTGCATGTTCCGTAGTCATTTATAGCCAGATGCAATTAAAATAAAATGGCATATTGCCTACCTCCCTGTAGCATCCAGAGGCTGGAGGTGTTTCAGATTTCTATACAGTTAATGAGAATTAGGAGCCTCAGTATAGAAGCTAGAACAGCCTTTGAACAAGGAGACGCAACTGACGTAAGCATGCTCAGCATGCAGCTACTTGAAACCACCCAAGAGAAAATGCTGAATGCAAGGCATTGCCCCAGTTATTTACCCTTCCCGGGGTTCCTGCCCTCCATTCCTTTCTTCAGTGAGGTTATCTTTCTCTATTTGAGATCAGCAGCCTGGGACATCTCTTCACAAAAGACTCTGTCTTGTTTTTCAAAGACTCAAGCAGAGGTTACCCTTTTAAATGATGTTTGGTACCACAAGCCATGTTTAATGTAATAACTCAGAGGCTGGAGCATTACCCTGGGAAGTGAGAACCTGAGATCTAGGTCTTTTTTAGCCTGAGGTTGTCCAAATATGTGAGCCATCAAAAACTGGCCAGAGAGATTAAGTGCCCAAATGAGAGTGCTAACCAGACATAAACCAAAAATAGCTCTATTTTTATATGCAAACTTATTTATATTCATCTTACTTCAGTTCATTTCCTTATTAAAAAAAAAGCTATTTTTTTTCCAAACAGACCTGCTTGTGGTTTGCCAAACCAAAACAATTGAACTGTTTTAAAGCAGAGGTTTGATGCCAAAGGTAGTCTTAAAAAAATTAATAAATAAATTTTTAAATTACAAGAAACTCCTAATTTTGTAACCACCCTAAAAATAGAGAAACAAAAGG
>VZRW01008381.1:251566-294658 GCA_013398125.1 Aegotheles bennettii
AAAAAAAAAAAAGGCCTGCCTTAGCTCAAGGAATCAAGGAATCAATCTCAACCTTCAAGGGTAAAACAAGCAACGTCATCCAGGATTTGCATTTATATTTCAGTTAATAAAAGAAAAAAAAACCAAAACAAAACAATAAAGAGTAGTTCTAAGTGTTATTTTTTCCCCTCTTCATTGCTGTTAAACACATGAGAAACCTCACTAAATCTTCTGAGTATTTCTATAAGTAAGTGCTCAATATTGTAAATAAGTGATATATAGTTTGGCCTACAGACAGCATAACAAAGACATGTGGAGAGAAAAAAACATCCTTGTAAGCATACATATTAGTATTTGTGCCTTTATCAGCACGTCTATTGTGCTAAAAATACACCAAGGCAAACAGTGGGTACCATGTGGGGAGAACAGTAGAAAAAAAACTAAAAAAAGGTTAGAACATATGGCCAGTTAAAAAAAGAAAAAATATCTTTTAACATCTTTTGGTAATTTCTTGGCATTATTTACATATCCTTTTTATTAATTAAAATAATATTCAGCAATTTAAATATGCCATGCAGGAAGAACTATATAGTAGGATAGGTGGAAAGGTGGAAACAACATATGCAGTTTCAGATGAATCTAAGTCAAGATATTTCAGCTGTTAAGAAATAACAATTTATTTGGGGTCAGTTCAGCATAAATTGCCCCTGACTGAGATGCCACAATGATTCATGAAAAACTATAGATTGGGTATCTCTTTCTGTTCGCCTCCCTACTAGATTTCACCTCCAGTGACCTCTAGTCTTCCCTTTAGCTGAATCACTAGCAGTGGACAATGGAAATCCTACAGGCAGAGTACATTATGGGAAATGCAGTCCAACTGTGAAGAGTAAACCACAGAAAGTGACTTCTAGTTAGTAATCTCCAGTTTTCAAGCTTCTTTTCCCTCCTCTCAAGCCTCACACATCTCAGCCGTTCTTCATCTGACTAAATTAAATTAATTTTCACCTATGAATAAAATTATTAAATAACCTGACTGGTTTAAAAATAGGTCTGTGCATATTGAAAACTCTCCTAGCCCAAGCTGTATCTTCTTCCTGTGACCACTTTCAGGAGGCCCGTGTAAACAGAGCACAGCTAGGGCTCTTGGTTTGGGAAACAAAGGTGGTGCTTTACATCATTATTTCTGTTTTACACCGGTCTTATAATCTTTGTGGCCATCAGTTTGATGAATCAGGGGAGGTTTAGGTTAGATATCAGGAACAAGTTTTTTATCCAGAGCACTGGAACAGGCTCCCCAGGGCAGTGGTCACAGCACCAAGCCTGACTGAGTTCAAGAAGCGTTTGGACAATACTCTTAGGCACATGGTGTGACTCCTGGGCTTCCCTGCAAAGGTATAGGAGTTGCATTTGATGATCCTGGAGGGTCCCTTCCAACTCAACACGTTCTATGTTTCTGTGATTCTATGATACAAGTGCTGCTACTAACAGCAATCCTGCAGTGCATTTATCCCTTAGGACCTTGCAAGTGGGATTCCTGTTAGGGCAACTAATTGAAGGTGAAGCAAAAGGAATGAAGGATCTAGTCAACTGGTTTCTCCAGGTCCCGATACCTGAGCTTTTACCCAGTAAATAAATTGCTCTAGGCCTACTCTAATAAAGAGAAACTTGGGATAAAAGTGGGCCTAGAATAAAATTCCATTATCCTGTCTCTGTCCACTGCCAAAGCAAGTATTACATCAGTTATTATAGGTGCATGCATGTGTATGCACTCTCCATACACATTTTGTAAATGCACTCTTATATAGGAAATGTATGAACATATGTATGTGTGTATAGAACACACACTCAGTTAGCATGTGTCTCTCAGACAGCCTCTCCTGCCATCAAACTATGGCTATAAATGAATTGTAACTCCAGCAAAAATTTCTGCTTTCAGACTCATGGAAAATGATATGTTATTTTTGGCTCACGTCAAAGAAAAGCAGGGTGATAAAAGAGTGGGTACAGTGAGGTCCAAGTTCATCTGCATTTTCATCTGCATGTCTTTTGAGATCTCTCTAGCTTTTGTTTACTTGCACAGGCTCAGGAAGCATGTTTTATATTAACATTTATTCTGTTTTATCACACTGCAGATGTAAAGAACCCATTTAGGAATGTGTGCTTTATACATATTATATACATATAGTAAGCGTAACGACCTATGATTTTGTTCTATGATCTCCATAAATAATAGACTACAAAACCAGCAAGTTTGAGCAAATTATATATAAACTTTAATATTTCACTTTATTTTTGCACCATTCTTCATCCATACTCAAAGGAGGGAACGTAATCATTACAGAAAATATATGTGAAAAGAAAATTACTCATTGCTTGTCACTTTACTGCCATAAGAATGAATTTTGACAACTAACAGAAATAACTTTCTAATCTGTCCTGTCACCTGTACTCCTAGACAAACAAAGACACCTCAATAGCGCTGACATCCAGAGAAGAGACACATAAAGGGCAGCCAGCCTTAACAAAATGAGAAGTTTCACCCACAAGATCTTTGTCCGCTATGATACTTCCTCCAAAACAAACTCAAAAGACATTCTAGTACAATATTTTTGTTACTGGATTATATGCCGCTCCTTCATCCAACAGTCTAGCCAGCCTGCATGCTCAGAGCTGCCTCTCTCTGCCATCATTTCACAAATCCAAAATACTAAAGACAAAAGCTTGGCAAGACACAAAAATTAGATCCAAATACTCCAGAATCTCAGGAGATGAAAATATGAAATGTGTAGTTCATGACATGGGCTAATGTGCTCTTCTTGCTTGTCTCAGAATACCTTGCTTTCATAAATGTGCTTCCTCTTATTCCTGCCAAAACATCCCAAGACAAGCACTTGCAGCTCTGCTAGCCTTTTTTAACTCCTATCGTAAGGTACGATACAGCTAAGCAGTTAATGTGAGGATGCAAAACTTCCTTAAAGTTTCAGACATCTATCTGTTCTATGAAGGCTGTTTCAGCAAAAAAGTCATGTGTGAGACTATAATAAACAATAATTAGTGATTATAAGACTTCAGGTGTAGAGAAGGATAAATAAACCATGAATCACAGCTGGTGCCTCCTCCCATACACACAGACCTCTACAAACAATACTTCTTTGACATACTTTATCATCAAATCACATACATGTTTCTCTGCTTTCTACCCCCTGGGCATTACTACAGCAGGGTCACTAATTTGTTAGCTGTAAACCCCAGTCTGAGCACCCACTTTTATAAACAAAAATGAACAGGCTAGTTTATAAGCAAAAATCCACAGGCACCATGGAGTAGGTGCACAGAATCAGATGGTGCAATAACCTGATCAGGATTAACCCTCCTGCTAAGTCCTTTATGTCAGAGGTAATGAGGAAGGTCTGTTATGGCCCCTAGCAAACAATAGTGCTTTGATGAATCTACTTCAACAAAGGAGACAGTGACTTTCAGTCACTTTCTTGCTAGGGTTTGGGCAATACAAGTGTTTCTGTCTCTCCTATGGTTAGAGTAAAAATGCTTCTACAAATGGGCACCATTCCTATAATCTTCAGTGGAATTTCAGTCTCCTTATCCCAGAGCTGAGTTTGGATGAGAGAGTGCAAACATAAATTTTGTTTACAGCAGTGTACCAGCCACCAATAAAAATGGTTCTTATTAATGATTAAATGGGAAAATTTACGGTTTCTCTCCCACAACAGGTCTTTGCAGACCTTTTTGAATGACATTGAAAAAAAAAATTAAAAAAAAAAATCAAATTGCATAACTGCAGCTGCTTTTCCTTTAGACAGAGAACTATGTTTTCAGTTAGGTATGTTTTCACATTTGGATTGGAAAAAAGTTGAAACAGAGTTTCACTCCAGCAATTGAGTCAATATACAACATGCTCCTGCTTGTATGGGAGAAATAAGCATGCAAAAGGCTACACAGAGATCTTGCAGGGGTAATGAATGTTTACTTGTAGAATCTGCCAGGGGGTGGATGGTGGGTAACATCTCGCCTGCAAACTACCTTGTAGGCCAGTTGCATTGCTTTCATCTTTGGGTCATGCTCTGCCTAAAGCTGCGTCCTGAGCTGCAGCGCTGCCAGTACAGGAACATGGGATGCAAATGTAGCACGGACACAACTTACAAAGCTGGTCATTGTTCTGATAAAACTAAACCAGCTACAGCATTAAAGAATAATTTAACAGGGCAACCGTGTCTCTATCTGACAAGTTCATCTGGGATTGCTATGCTGGTCAAAAATCACACCTATTTGTATGCAGACTGACACAGCTATGCTGGCAGACATCCCTCGTACAGAGCTGGCCTCACAGGAGATGAGGACAACTGAAAGGAAAATCTAGTTCATGCTGGACAGTTTTCAAGTATAAAGTGATTTTACAGAGCAAAATCCAAAGTGTTTTATCTATTCTACTGAAGGAGCCTCAAGAGCACTGAAGGCCCTGGGGACAAGTGGCAGGACACAGTTCACCTTCAACACAGCTAAACTTTTCCCCTACCCTAATGCATGTCCCTGTCTCACTGTCTGGTGGGTGTTGTCCCTGGCCTGTGCTGTTCCTTGGAGCTTGCTGAAGTACTTCCTAAGAGACTGTCAGTTGTCATGGATCAAAATCACACCAGGAAACATGCTAACAATTAAAACAGGATGGAGCACCTGCAGAAGAGTGATGAAGGCTATAAGCAGGACTTGTTGAGTCTCCTGGTATTGACTTGGCCTTTCCATGCACCACTGTAATAAATGCATAAACTCTATAAAGCACGTAGTTTCTCTTGGAGACCTATAGTAAGTGTAGCCCACACTTGGTTCCTGGACACTTCTGCATATCAAGTAGCTCAAAGGCCCATGAGTGATGCACTGGAATTCTAATTTCACCTGATGGGTGACACAAGAAATGTTTTTCAAACATACCTGGTACAAGTGATTTTTTTGCCTTTTATGAAGTTAATGAAATATTGTGTAATTATATGCCCTTCACAAAATAACATGGTTTGGGATAAAGAATTTTCAGAGCTAGAAGATCTCTCCTGTAGATGGATACAGTCCTTGCAACCGAGAGTGACAGCAGGATAAGAATTTTCACAGAATTAGGCCAGCTGGGGAAGTGGTCACTTGACCACTCACATGCATGAAATAGTCTAACTTCAGAATCACATACAGGTCTCTACACTCAATGCATTTTGTTCTCAGCCTCTTGTGTGACTGCACCACCAAAATATAAGAGTTAAATATTTTAGCACAGAAATGTCAGTATGTGGTCACCTTCTGAGGTTATTTAAAACACCACTGAAAAATCATCACTGCCTGGGTATCAAAACTTGTGAACTATACTCCTCTGAGCCAAAAGATTAACTTATGACTAAAGAGCACAGGCTGCAGATTTAGGACACATCTCAGAATCAGAGAATCACACACAGAATAGTTGGGGTTGGCAGGGACTTCTGGAGATCATCTAGTCCAACAGTCTTGCAAAAGCAGGTTCACCCAGAGCAGGTGGCACAGGATTACGTTCAGGCAGGTTTGAAAATCTCCAGAGAAGGAGACTCCACAGCCTCTCTAGACAACCTGTTCCAGTGCTCTGTCACCCTCAAGGTAAAGAAGTTTTTCCTAATGTTCAGATGGAACTTCCTGTGTTCTAGTTTATATCCATTGCCCCTTGTTCTGTCACCGGGCACCACTGAGAAGAGTCTGGTCCCATCCTCTTGACACCTACTCTGTAGATATTTATAAGCATTGGTAAGATCCTCTCTCAGTCTTCTCTTCTCCAGGCTAAACAGACCCAGGTCTCTCAGCCTTTCCTTGTAAGAGAGATGCTCCAGTCCCCTCATCATCTTTGTAGCCCTTTGCTGTACTCTCTCCAGTAGTTCTTTGTCTGTCTTGAACTGGGGAGCCCAGAACTGAACACACTACTGCAGATGTGGCTTCACCAGGGCAGAGTAGACTGGGACGATAACCTCCCTTGACCTGCTGCCCACACTCTTCTTAATGTACCCCAGGATACCATGGGCTTTTTTGGCCACAAGGACATATTGCCGGCTCATGATCAATTTGTCATCCACTAGGACTCCCAGGTCCTTCTCCCCAGAGCTGCTTTCCAGCAGATCAGCCCCTAACCTGTACTGGTGCCTGGGACTATTCCTCTCCAGGTGCAGGACTCTACACTTGCTCTTGTTGAACTTCATGCAGTTCCTCTCTGCCCAACATTCCAGCTTGTTCAGGTCCTGCTGAATGGCAGCACAGCCGTCTGCTGTGTCAGCCACTCCTCCCAGTTTGGTATCATCAGCAAACTTGATAAAGTCCCTTCATCCAGGTCATTGATGAATATGCTGAACAGGACAGGACCCAGTACCTACCCCTGGGGGACACGACTAGCTACAGGCCTCCATGCCAATGGGACTCCATGCCACCAATCACAACTTTCTGAGCTCTGCCATCCAGCCAGTTTTCAATCCACCACAGAAACACAAAATAACTGAGATTGGTACAGATTTTTGTTTGTATTTCCACAAATATTATTTGAATTATATTAGAATGCTTTGATCCTATCAAATTGAAAGCAAGAGATAATTAGTACCAGGAAACAATTTACATTAGTAGCATAGGTCTGTGAACAAGATGCACACGAAATGTATAAGAATACAGGTAGTATGGTAAGATAGGAGAAGCAGAGGATAAAGTCAGGATGCTATGTTGCCCACAGAGCCCAACTGACCATAGCAGAATACTGTTATAATCCACTTACACTCTAAAACAATTTTCACACAGTTTTGCAGCTTGTATAACCACTTACACATTTGTAAAACATTACCAGTTGATGAGGTAGCATTTTGCACCCACTTCGCACTAACTTCCAGCAAGTGTAAATGACTATGCAAGGTAAAAGACATCAGAGGAGGAGGAGGCAGCTCAGGTGTTTCAAATGCTTAATTACTTTTAGGACTAAAATTCAGGTGTTCCTCTTAAAGGGCCACATTAGTTAAAAAGTTTTCATATTTAAACACAGAATAGAAATACCTGCAAGATAGAAGATATTGAACTACCAACCATCAGAGAAATATTTATTTAAATGCATATTAAGACATATTAAAATTCTTACTCCCAGCATGTTGCTTAGGAGCCCTAATGACTTCATATTCATCCAGTCATTCTGGGAAAGGACTCAGGACACTAGATTAGCAGACTACTAACCCAGAAACAAAACACAACCACCAAATACTTTTCTTCTGTGTTATCAAACTGAATCAGTTCATCAACAGCTCAGAGAAAAAACAGATGAGGCCAATGGGATTGCAAGCCTGAGCATCAGGCCAAAGAGTAGCCAAAAGGGAAAACAACAGCAGTGAGTCACCAGATCTGTGCTCTCATCAGAGTATCCCTGAAGTACAGTAGAAGGTAGGGAGCCAGAAAGGAGAACAGAAGGAAGCACTGAGGTGATGAAGCTATCACAATAGGCAATTACCTTGATATAAAAGAAGTATTATCCCAGTTTCCAACCTGATGCTCCTCTACTTATTCATAACCCCAGTGCAGAGGTGCAGATCTTTCAGTACCCGTGTCATGCCAGTTCTGTGAATTTGAATATCACAAGTGATGCACGGAAGAAAAACATACTGAAGGATCTGAAGTCTCAAGTGGCCATGTACAGAGCTATACATATGCTTTGCTGCCTAACGTGTGGGGATTTTATTTCATATAAAAGTATAAAGAATAGTATTTTTTAATATGAAAGAATAAAAAATGTGCTTATTGCACCTAGTCTAAATCACAATTTGTTCAAGTCAAGTTTTAAGATTTTAATTTGCCCGAGTTGCACTTCTCTTGTCAACCAGTGCTATGACTGTTTTACCTTCTAAAGCTGCTGTTTCACCTACATTTAGTTTATGCCAGCTCTTTGGCTGACAGAAGTGGCTGTGGCCTGACCCATCCCTGTCCCCTGCTCCTTAGTCTCACCACTGTGTCCTTCCTGTCAGTGTGGCTTTTTGGGTGGCTTTGTGGTAAACTCAGTGGCAGAAGGCAGAGGACAAGATGCTGCTTTCGAAAGCCATGCTACCACATGCCAATTTAAGTAAGTGTGTTTGAAACTGTAGCTTAACTCTCATGAAGCAATAATCCTCCAAAGATATCCCTTGCCTACCATATGAACCTGGTCATCCATTGCTTTTCAATTTGGACCCTTATTTACACCAGCTCTTGAACGAAATACAAGGTTAAATGAAATATGAATGCGATCAATTTATACCAGTTAGTATATGTGCAAATAACTGCACTAGGAACAAGATAAAGGTCAACTTTCAGGTTTTGTTCTTTTAATTTTACAGGCTCTGGACTGCAAACCCTCTCTAAGCAGTGGCTCTGTTTTCCTATGAAGCCAGCAGGATCAGGCCCTGCTTCTGACCAGGATCATTACAAAGGACATGGGAAGGGAGGAGGAAGTTTTCTCCAGGGAAGAGTAAAAATTATCCATGGCACTGTACCAAGCAGAAAGCCCATGTTGCTTTTCTGCACCAAGTAACACAGCTGAAGCTCTTTTTCAGCTGGTCTGAAGACATTGATTGTGAACTACTATTTTCAGTGTTTTATCACTTGTCCACAAAAATTCTGAAACCTGGCACTCAAATATATGATACAGGAGTGTGAAGGGTTTCATCAAAATCCTCTTAAAAAATAAAAAAAAAGAAAGAAAAAAAGGAGAAATATATTGTGTTTATTTTTAAGTTAAACATGCACAAAGAGAAACAAACAGGCTTCCCAGTTTGAACTGCTTTCCCTCCCTTGTGCTTGTGTAACTTAAACAAGCTTTTATTTAAAACATGATATTTTCCAGACCCTTAAGACCTTCACTTGAATTAGGCATTTCTGGAATTTCTGATTTAAAATTGAAATGACTGAGTAGCAAATACAGCAGACAAAGAACACTATAGCCCTATGCTTTGGTAACTTTTTATTTATAGCATGTTTTATTATGTGTATCAATATTAAAATCTCTCTATAAAGTTTAACTAAGGATTGAAATAATACTACAGGTAAGATTACATTCCCACTGAAGTATTCTGTTGGTTTTGGGTTATGGCAGGCTATGGCACATCACAAGACCAATGCCCCATTTTATCGTTAAACAGTCAGAGTGTTTCTTTGGGACACAATTCACAAATGTATTTAAGTGTGGGGCTAACTTCAGTTATGCAACTAATTCCATCGGTTTCAACAGGACTATTCACTTGCTTTATGTTAGACAAGCACTCAAACATTTTGCTGGACTTGAGCAGAGCTCAGCTTTACAGAGAGATGCTCCTTTAATTGACTGTATGATCTACCATATCAGGAGAATACTGGGCATTCTGGGGAATTCCTAAGGGCATGAACAGATCTTACCAAAAATGTTAGAGAAAAGATAAAGACTAAGAGGCTTTCTCTTCAAGTGAGAAAAATTGTATCTAACCCTGATAATTTTCATTAAAATGTCTTGGATTAATAACATACCACTGGTCTTATTTGAGTTTCCTGGCTTTGGTGGGAGTGTGACACAAATTTAACTTCACTTAAACACAGAGTCCTTTTTTTTTTTTTTTCCCCTTAATTCATTTAACATATACTCCCTTTGGTTTCATTATGGAGCAAATTTCGAGCGAGTATAAATCCTGAGAGTTTTACTACCTAATTAAAAACATGTTCCTGTTCCACACATTGATGGGAAACTCATGTCTCAAAGGGTTAATTAACAGTCTTTACACATTCTGTATTTAGCTCAGGGTACAAAGCCAAAAACATAAATAACAACTTAGACAGAAACAGGAGGTGCAGATGGTTTTCAAATTTGGGTCTTAGTGCATTTTACACTAGCCAGAAATATGTACTGCATAAAACCGAAACAATGACTCAGTAACCATACTTAATGCACAGTTATATTTAAAATGTTCTTCCCCTTTTGCAACTTCATATCTTTTCTTATAAAATAATAGTTATAAACTCGCCGCAGTCAGATGTCTGTATGCAAGAAGCCTTGAGACAGGAGGGCAACAAAGATCTTGTAACGGAGAGAGAAAAATGACAAGTACAAAACTACATTGTTGTGTACAGAACAGATAATCATCTGACAAAACCAAAATTAAACACTGGGGTGACAACAGAAATTAGCACACTGATTTACCAGCTCTCCATTTACAAAGCAAACACCCTATAAAATAGCACTAATTTGGCATTAACTTTAAATGAAACAGAATTATTAACTGAGAATACCAGCTTCAAAGAAAACTGCGGGAGGATCTTTCTGAGAAGCAAATGCTTAAAAAATTCCATTACAAATACATAATATGGAACATCATCCCACACGAGTCCTGCTAGTCCCCCATCACTGGCTTTCACTTACATAAATATTCTATTGAATCCAAATGGCAAAGGGTCCTGGTAAAAGCCAACATTAATTGAGACCATTGACTGAGGGGCTGCTAATTGGGCAAAAGTGTTTGCAGGTTTGAACTCAGATACAATGTGCTATGGGACAGTGGAAGTGAAGGAAGCATGAGATGAATACAGAAGACAGACAGACTATCTCGTTCTCTGTTGTTACTAGTTACTCTGTTCCAACAACGAAGTGGCCTTGGACAAGTCATGACATTTGTGTCTCACTCTAATGTCTCTTAATAGGACTTAAACTTTAACTGACCTCTGAAGGTGTCATGGAAGTGAGTTAATTTTTAACAGACATTTTGTAAGAGATCCATTTAGCATTAAGTTTACAGATTTGTGAAATGCCAATGACACATGTTCTTGGAATAAAAATTGCAATTTAGGGTTGCAATGGCCTTGGATGTAAAATAGAAGTATTTCTACAAACCACCTACAGCTAAACTAATACTCCACTTTGGAACTGCAGCTCCAGGTAACTGCCTGTCTTCCCATGTCAGAGCATCTTTCTCAACAGGGGGCTCCAGCTGGGGTTTCAGAGCAGACATAAGCAATTCTCTTTAGCCTTGACTTGAAACTGAAGAGCTTGGTGTTTTTTATGGGCTCACTATAAGCTGCTGTGGTCCTACTAAGGGTTCCTTGTTCAGTATGCTGATGGTTTTGAAAGCACCCATCTAATCTATTTGCAGCCTTTAATTCCTTTAGTAGAGGCAACCTTGATACCTTGGTGTCCACTATCTAAGAACTAGGATGTGTAGGCCCCCAGCTCCTTACTTTAGTTCCTCTCAGGAGAATGTTTTTGTGTTTGTGAACACTCTTCTGCTTCTAAATCACTTAGACATCATTAAATTTTTTGTCTAACTAGAAAACATGGTGAATCATCTGGAATCTGACACTTAGGAGGAGGAGATTTTATGGCTATTACCTGAAATGAAAATGGGGAACACAGTCAGATTTTCAAGCATTTCCAATTTTGCTATAAGGCTTTATGAAGGAACATGATTTGCTAAGACTTCAAATCCCTGAGTAGCACCTTGCAAATCAGATCACCTAAGGAAGTCCAGGCTTGCTAAATAGTGGTGCAACTTGTGCCAAGTACTGTATGTTCCAGCTTTAAAGACAAATCTGTCAACAAGAAGCATGCTTCTCCCTCTACACAGAGTACTAGTTTCCTCTTCTTGCTTTATCCAGAAAATGATAAAAGTGTGGCAGTGTGCCCTAGCTAGAGTCAGTAGCATTCATTGAGAAAGAGACTTTTCCTACTTCTTCCAAGAGTAGGAAAGCACTGTGGCAGCAGAGAGGGGATAACATTAAAATCCTGAATGTCAGGACTAAGGTTCAGGCACCAGTTTCACTGTAAAAGGTGAAGCTGGTATCCCAATGAATAAGGTTTTCAGCCCCCATGCCTATGATGTGGAGACTCACACTGTCTGCCCTGTGTGCATGCTAGAGGACTATTTGCTATCATCCCCCTCCCTTCTCCCACTTCTGGGTTAGGGTCACAGCTGTCCCAGGGGAAGCTCAACTCCCTGCCATCCCTGAGATGGCAAAGTTGCCCTACTTGCAGGAAATAATGCTGCAGTGCTGTAACAACAATACAGCAAATCCTGCAAGAACTTCTACGAGAAGACAGATTTTATGTTAAAACAAATCTGATTTCAGTCATACCCTCATAACCCCACCCTCACTCACAAGTGCCAAGGTTTGTTGCACATGAATAGTCTTGTCAACATACAAGCATTCAGATGCTCATATCCATGTGTCCTGTCCAGGCTTCCCTGCAGTGACACAGAGGGCCTGTCAACTATCAGCTCCTCCTCATGTCTCATCTTCTTCCTCAGTTGGCGACCCTGTGCTGGTTTTGGATGTGCCTTTTTGCACCCTTTGGGGGATGACAGTGATTAATCTCTCCATCCTGTTCCACCTCTGTGAGTCATCAGGATTTACTCGCTCTACTTTGTCTCCCAATCTGGGGGACTTGAAAAGCTGCACACGTGTGTGCTAGGATCCTGATGACCTGCTAATCCAGCTACCATCAGCACATGCCGTTCTTGTAACCCTTCTCCAACTGTTTACTCATTCTGGTGTTTCTGCAACCAGAGTTATCCCTTTACTTTCCTAAGATACTAATTTTAACATTTCTACTACAATTCTCCACATCCCCACCAGCTCTGGTGGGTCATTTTTAAGTAACATATGAAACTTCATCTGTTGCAGACTCTGTGTAACCAGGTTGCCTGGGTCAACAGGATGCAGCCTTTCTGGTTATGTAAAAGGGAAGGGGACAGGACCATGCCCGATGTTCTAGAAAATGAAGTACACCTGTAAGTGATACATCCCCAGTAAATACCAACTGATGATGCTGAACATATGGGAAGTGAAAAGTAAATTTGATGTACTGGATGGAACAACACTCCATAACCAGAACAAGTGAATATAGCCAGAAGAGATCAGGGGTAATGAGTATGGGAAGGAAAACAGTAAGCATAGTACAGAGCAGGAGTTCTTTCTATTTCAGGTTAGCATCTGAAGAAGATGAAAGAAACAAGGAAAGAAATACCAGGTGAAAAGTGTGGATGAAGGGAAGTCCCTTTCAAGCAGAACTTCTCACTAAGGGGAGTTCAACTCTGAAATAGAAAAATACTAGGAAACAATGTTTGTGGCTAACAGAAATGCAAGTTACAGCATATCTTGCATATGACATTATCTCATACAATTATTCTTGGTCAGAATACCACAATAATAGAGACAGAACCACCACCCCAGCACTTAGCCTAAAGAGTTTTCCACAATGAGGACTGCTGGAGGCATTTGTGTAGGCAGCCACTCACTATTCCACCTACAGTAACAGAACCTTTATTCATATTCTTCTCTGCCAGCAAATACCTTAGGGCTCCATGTGGGACCTGACTGTGCACCTGAAATTTAAAACAAGTGCTTCTCTGAATAGCAATGGCCTTCAGCACAAGCCAAAGTCCTCTGCTCTAATGTATAGAGCAATATCCAGGTTTTATCTGGGTCCAAATCTGCTGAAAGACGTATAAAAATAGAATGCATATAGTGGGTCAAGTGTGACAGTTGCTGAGAAAAGGTAAAAACGAAACAAAAAAAAGTGAAGTATGTCCAGAAAATATGAATGCAAGATAATGCAGCACAAAGCTAAGGAACAGAGAGTATAAAGAGAAAGAGAAAAAGCAGCTCTGTCGCTTAACCCTCCGATATTAACCCCGTATTCCAACTCTATTACACCATCTCTCAAGTGTCTTGCTCAGTTTTCCCCTTATTTCTCTCCCCAATCCCCAACCACCACTGGCGTCAAATAACTGCTTTCCATTCCGCTCACCTAGTTAGTTTTAGGAGACTTCAGGTTTTCCCAGCCTGTTTAGGTCTCTTGAACACATCCAACAAAAACACAGGCATATTTATCCAGGATAATACAGACATTTCAGTACTAAATGCTTCATTTTAGGGTCCATTGTTGCTACCTGCCAAACCTTATGCATTTCATACTCTAATAACTGAACCATGAAAATTACAGCTAATTTTGAAGTACTGCTAGGGATGGCAGGGAGGAGGAAAAGAACCCTGGAATTACAAAATTACTAGCAGAGTCTGGTTAGAAAACTGATGATTTTCCATATCTTGCTTTCTACAAAGAATACATGCGAGCGCAGTGACTTTTTTCTTTAGGTGTTCACTCAAGATTGCTGACCTTGTTCAACTTGCTGCTTCTTTTCTTTTCGTTCCTTTTTTTACCAGTTTGCTGAACATCTGACAGGAACATCTGACAGCCTGAGCAACAGCAGACAGAAATCTCAAACTGTTGTAACACAAGAGTAAAACCAAACAGTTTTCTGCAACTTATTAACCATTTTTTTTCAGTCTAGGGCATGAATCCAAAAGACAGAGAGTTCTGACCCTAGTCTGAATCTATCCCCATCTGTACTGAAAACACTTTGTACCTGATGGAAAGAGGAAGACAGTTACACAGACTGAACTTTAAAAAAATTGTCTAGAAGGAAGAATAAATGCAAAATTTCAAGGTAACAGAGGATGTCCACTGTGTTACATATGTGAAAAAAAAAGGTAAGCAAATATACAGTGTTAAACATGCAAATTACTCCAGTCACTTGAATTCTGTAACTATTCTCTCCTTTTTTAGAAAAAAAATTGTTAGTCACATCTTCCAAGAAGTGACTTCTTTGTACCTAGAAATCATAGACCAACTCCTGCTTGTATCCATCTCCCAGTATTTCCATTTCAAGGCAGAATAATAAGAGAATATATTCCTAGAATGATGGGAAATGATCTCATAGTACAGGACGCTGTGCCACAACTTCTTGTTAGCTCAAGAATGTTTGACAAGCCCTGCAAATTAAGTTTTGTTGTACCAAGAAGACTTTAATTCTGTCTTTTACTTGCTGTGCATGAAATTAATTTCACCCTCTAAAAGTTCAAATAATCTGGTTTCCTGAAGAAAAACAGCCTGAGAGTAAGTTGTAGCTCTTCTGAATCAGCAGCTCCAGTTCATGTATCAGAACAGCATCCACAGCCTCTGGAGCAAACGAGTTAGGGCCGGAAAATATGAGGCTGGTCCAAAGACCAATGAAATAAAAGGAAAACCTCCTTTCTATTTCAATTAGCCTCGAATCCAGCCTTCAGGCATGGAGTCCAAGGCAAGTCCAACCCCAGCTTATGTTCTCCGCTCTGTCTAACCACATGTTGTCTCAGCTCCAGGTATTGCAAACCTGAAGCGATGAAGGAGGTACTGGGCTATTCCCCCCATGCAAACATTTCAAAACAGTGTTTGTGCACGGCTTTCTGCTTGCCTCTATCCCCTGGTGAATTTCACCTCTATATTTATATCAGGATCAAAACCTGAACTCAGTACTGCCGTAAGGAAATAATTTTTTGTTTTCTGAAATATCTGGATCTTTTAAGACTTTTTAACTGGGTTGAAAAGTGAATAAGTAACATCTGTAGAGTGATGGAAATATCACTTAAGTAAGCTTTTGGTCCAGAGTCTTGGAACTGGGACCAAAGGAAAATAAGATTTTGTATCTTAATCTTAAAAAAAAAAATAAATGGAAAAATTAAGTTCAAAATGGATTGTGCTTTATTTCTTGGCTTGCCAATGGAAAAACAAACAAAAAACAGCTAGTCCATTCAAGCGCACGTTATGTACTCATTCTGAGTAGTGCGTGTGAGCCAAGAACATTTTCTACTATACAATTCTCTTACTATGTATAACTGTATATTTCATTTTGCCTAGAAATAACTTCACAGCATCACACAGTAGAAAAACAATGGCCAAGAAAATTAACTACCCACAAATCAACACTGCTGCATAGGCTTGCAAGCCAGCACTTCAGATGATTGGGAAATCCATGTCTATTTTTAATGTCATATTTGTCCCCCAACCATTGCTTCATCAGCATGATAAACATTATGATTTGTGGCTCAAAAAAAATAAAAAGAAACCTACCCGGGCAAAACCATATTTATGCAACTCTGTAAGCATACAGAGTGGAACATGTGTATCCATAAATTTAAACAAAACAGTAATAAACAAACAAATGAGTTGCCTTCAGTGTTTTCATTTATACTGTGCTGTGATACTATCTTTTGGTATTTAGTGCAACTAGAGGACACAGGAATCAAAGCTCTTAGTTTGTAAACTCCCACTCATCGCTGTAAGCAATTTTGTTGTCTGCCCAATGTATTTATTTTTTCTATGGCAAAATACACTGTGTGAGTTGTTGAAGAGGCAATCTGTACTGAATTTCACTACTAGTATATGTCGTGTTTACCCCAGGCTTTCCTAGTCAAGAAAAACAGGCAATATTGTGAGACAAATCTGAAACACTGTGTTGATCCAAGGTTATATGCATCATCAGCTTAAACAGCCACCAAAGACAAACCTGGTGTCCGAAGCAGACAGAACCAGAAATGGACCTGATGAACGGATGGAGTACATAAAAGAAACAGCTTCATAGAGACACAGTCTAAGTGTTAGCACGGTGATGAAATCACAGCAAATAAGTACGAAGACTCCAAAACACTTATCTACTTGCTGCCACTATGATCAGCCTGTTGTCAACTGTAATCTGGTTTTGTACAATATTTAGACTTCTCACATAGACATTAGCATCCATTATCTATGAGACTTAGTTTCTTACTGGATCAAGCCTGTGCTGGTCATAAGCAGGTTTTATTTTCCTAGTTTAGCTTTCTAGTAGAGAAGAATTTGGCGACAGTAAGTTTTGATATTTTCTTACTTTGAACAGTTGAACAGAGATGGTCAAACAAACTTTAGGGAACACCCTAAGCCAGAGAGTTCAACAAAGACACCAACACTGCATCTCTGCCACTTCACTTCTTCTATTTAGGGACCATAGAAAAGAGTAAACAAAATGTATATTCTTTTTTCCTTGCTTCAGCTCTCCTAAAATGGACTCTATTATCCTAAACTCACAACAATGGAACATTTCTTCAAAGTCTGAAGGAGTCTTTTTCAAGCTAAAAAAGTTTATGGAACAACGTGGAGCAGTTTCATGCAGTTACTCCCAATACAACACTATATGCATTTGTTACTTGAACAAAAGTACAGTGAGAGATAGGACTACTGGAAGGACAGTGAAACACATTTCTCCATCTTTCTGATATACGCCTGTTAAAATCTCCCTCAAAGCAGTGGAAAACACCCTAGATCTATAATAGATCATTCCTCATTCCCAAACCAGGATGTTAAAAAAATAAAGAAGAAAAGGAACAGAGAAAGTCACAGAAAATCAACAAAGTTCATCAAATGTCTATTGGAAAATAAAGAAAATTACTTTCTAGTAATTTCTCTCTCACCCTCTCCTTGTTCCTCCCAGACCCCAGTATCTCCAGTTCTTTGGCCTGAAGTAAACCTTGCTGACAGTTTTCGAAGTTTGCCTTTCATTTGGGAAATCTGGGGGACCCCCTGCCCACCAGCTGTGTGGCATATCAGAAATAGTACTACACCTCACCTTAGTTAGATCAAACTGTGCCAAGGAAACTGCTTGCTACCACCACTTCTCACCAAAAAAATGAATGGCTGTGCAGTAGGCTGTAGAGCTGTGGCACATACATCTGTGTGCACAATGGCCTGATCCTACAAGTTTCTTGAGCAAAAACAACTTCTTAAGGAGAATAAAATTGCAAGATGATAACTAAAATCTAGATCCCCTGCCACCTTCAGCATTTTGAATAGAGCCTGAATATTCCTGTAAGAATATTCCCTTTATTTAATGTCAGCAGACATCCCCTTACTTGGCAACTCAGTGTAAGATCCTGTGGAAGAGAACAATGCTGTTGGTTTACAAGCAAAAGCAGGTAACTAGGATGAGTGGCCATTTGAAGACCTCTATCCTTTCTGAGGGGGACCGAGCTCTGGCTGAGGCCCAGCAGGATATTGTGTGTGGCTGTGTCTGCGCCTGGTTGTTTCAGGGCAAACAGTGCATGGGGACATGTGTGGGTTTCTGCTGCAAGCTCTGTGAAAGTTGTTATTCCCTTCCCATGGACAGGTCTCTCTCTTTTTTTCCTTTGCCTTATTTCCTCCTTCTTGCTCCCTTGGCAGCAGCATATGACAATGCTCAAGAATCAAGAAAGAAACATCTTTCAACATGGAACAAGAAACATTGTTGGTATGAGGAAAACAGCACTAGAGGTGAATCACAGAATCACAGAATTCTAGGGTCGGAAGGGACCTCGAAGGATCATCTAGTCCAACCCCCCTGCCGGAGCAGGTTCACCTACAGTACAAGTACAGTACAGGTGGTCTGTTTCTTGCCCTTCGCTTCACTGAGACAAGCTTTTCCCTTGATCTCTCCCTGCTCTCATTCCTGATTGACTGACCAACTGCCCAACATTGTTTCAAAAATTAAAGAAACAATGTTGGTATCTTCACAGGAGAAGGTCAGCTGTATTTCCAAACATAGCTTATTTTTATCCAGCTTTTAATAATAAAAAAATAGTTATTTCTGAAAGCTGCTGGCACTGAAATTTCCCTGAAAACAACTAACGTTCTTTTATGTCAAATTTACATTCTCCTTTAAGTACAAAACCACAACTAAAACACTGTATTACTTTTAAAGATGGGGTGGAACTGGGCTGTGCTGAGTTATTTCATGACATTGAGAAGTAAGAGTAATACAAAAAAACAAAAGACCTGAGCATGAATTTATAGCACTTTTCTCCCTGTACCTGTGTGACACATAAAAAGTGTTAAAGTTGCCAAGTCAAACACTGAGAAAGTCAGAAATGACAATATACTTGACCTTACTTTGGTCCCCCTGTGAATATATAATACGATGATTACACATTCAGGGTTTGGTTTGATTGGGTTTTAGGGGGGGGTGTGTTTGAGTGGGTTTTTGTTTCATTTTGTGAATTGAAATGAAAAGTGGTCTCAAAAACCAATGTTCAGTTGGCTGTTTTGACTTATTCTTCAGTGTGTGATCACGGCCTTTACACACTTCACTTTATTCTAAAGCTGTTCTCAAGATAGCTTTATTAATTTCCTGAAGACTTTTCATGTCATATTCAATAAAACAGTATCCGAGTGTTTCATATGTATTAATTATCTTCAGAGTATAGTTTCTATTTTGCAGCTGAAATAATGGTAGTAATTTAATTTCTTTAGTTGTGACACCTGGGACTTAAGTTTTCACAAGATTTATAAGCCCAAAGTCCTACTGCCCACAGCTGCACCTCTAAACATGAGATCCAGATATAAGAAAAGCAAAGTTCTGTCGTGTCTGATAAAACCTGGTTTTAGCGACTTGCTTACTGTCATCTCATGGGAATTCTGGGACTGTCCGTTCTCTTCCAGCAATGCTCTGCCTCACTTGATGCAGATGATGATATAAACTTTGAATCCAGTGCATCCTAAGAGCAGATACATCTTGTGTGCTGAAAAATGCAAAGGACCTGTGACTTCAAACCAAACTATATGATGAAAATGCGAATGTGTGACCTGAACTGGAATTGTATATGCAGTCTCAAACTTGACTTTCATAATTACTTTCCTCAAAATCCTTAATAATGTTCTTTTAATGTGGACTTGCACATGTAGTGCATATGCATAATATTTTTAATGGGAAGTCTTGCTGAATCTCTCAGTCTCACTATTCCACTACCTTTTTTAACAATGCATACGAGAAGGTTGAAATTGGAATAAAATGCAATATGGAATAAAGGCAAGAAAGGTAAAATTATATTCACTAAGGATCAAATTCATTTCTAAAAGAGGCCATTATAAGTCCAAACACAGTATTAATCCCAATGTCTCCTACTTTAAGAGCTCAAATAACATTTAATTGGTAAAACTATCTTGTGATGACAGTGTAAAATTGTACATTATTTTCATTAACTAGCTATTAGTTTTTTAACTTTCTCTAGAAATATAAAATAAAGCCTACTATATTTTAACTTTCTCTATTAATACAAAATAAATCTTAAAATATCATATTATTTAAGGCAATACAAAATCCAGTTCCACTTCACAAAATGTTTCTTTGTGATCAATGGCTTGATGTCCAAGGGGAGATCAGTGACAAGTGGTATTCCTCAGGGATTAGGTTCCTTAGGGACCAGCGCTGTTTAACATCTTCATCTGCAACATAGATGATGGGATCAAGTGCACCCTCAGCAAATTTGCCAACGACACCAAGCTGTGTGGTGCAGTCAACACACTGGAGAGAAGGGATGCCATCCAGAGGGACCTTTATAGGCTTGAGAGGTGGGCCCATGCAAAGTGCATGAAGTTCAACAAGGCCAAGTGCAAGGTCCTGCACATGGGTACAAGGTCCTGAAATCACAAGCTCAAATACAGGCTGGGTGGAGAATTTGCTGAGAACAGCCCCAAGGAGAAGGACTTGGAGGTGTTGGTTGATGAGAAGCTTAATGTAAGCTGGCAGTGTTGCAGACTGGAAAACCACCAGTATCCTGGGCTGCATCAAAAGCAGCGTGACCAGCAGGTTGAGGGAGGTGATTCTCCCCCTCTACTCTGCTCTCGTGAGACCCCACCTGGAGTACTGTGTCCAATTCCGGAGTCCCCAACATAAGCACGACATGGAGGTGTTGGAGTGAGTCCAGAGGAGGGCCACAAAGATGAGGACTGCAGCACCTCTCCTATGAAGACAGGCTGAGAGAGTTGGGGTTGTTCAGCCTGGAGCAGAGAAGGCTCCAGGGAGAACTCACAGCAGCCTTCCAGTACCTGAAGAGGCTACAGAAAGGCTGGAGAGGGACTTTTTGTGAGGGCATGTAATGATAGGACAAGGGGAAATGGTCACAAACTGAAATAGTGTAGATTTAGATTGGATATTAGGAAGAAGTTCTTTCCTGCGAGGGTGGTGAGACACTGGCCCAGGTTGCCCAGAGAAGCTGTGGGTGCCCCCTCCCTGGCAGTGTTCAAGGCCAGGCTGGATGGGGCTTGAAGCAACCTGGTCTAGTGGGAAGTGTCCCTGACTATGGCAGGGGAGTTGAAACTAGATGATCTTTAGGGTACTTTCCAACACGAACCATTCCATGATCTCTGGTTAAGCCAAATGCTGGGGTTTTGACATGAATAAGAAGCAAATGCCACTCACAGTTCATTGCCTAAAAGTCCCTCACAGGTAAATGTATCCAGTTAATTGAACACTGCATTCATACACTCCCTTCAACTTAAATAGTTCTAAGCATTACACAAATATGAATTATGCTTAGATTTCTTGTAAGGTACTACTGTAGATATTTAAAGATGGGTAAAGGAAAGTTCTGGTAGACTCTAGGGAGGTACCATTACAGTCGTATAAACTTGACTATCTTGAACTCCAAATACAGTTAAGAAAACTTATTAGAAAATTCTTCCTGGGGTGAAAAGAAAGGTGCCAAGTTGCAGGTAAGGTTTTAAGAGATTTTTCCAATGTCTGTTATATTTAGGCAGCACTCAGTCCCTTGTACAGGAAGATTTCTGTCTTGGTGAGAATAAATTCCTTTCAGAGCTCCTTCATACAGAATACACAACATAGTGTCCCTGGAGGAGTCGGAGGCTGCACGCAGCTATAGGCTGTTCCTGCAGAACATCCAGGAAGCCCCATGTAGTGTCTGTTCCTCAGTGAAGGCATGAGCATAGTTACAGGAAATTTCTTACTGTACATAGTAACAGGCATGAGCTCATACCAGAATCTCAGCTCCAAAATCTTCTGAACTGCTTAATATCTGAGCCCAGATCCAGAACTGAATATTAACATTTCTCCTCTCTTTGTAATTGGTTTAACAATTCTTAATGAAAATACCTCTGCAATTCACTTGTTTTTAAGTTTGAAGGGCAGAACTGGAATCTGTGGCTTTAGGGGTGTTTGCAAAAGCCTGCTTACCTCTGCATACCAGAAATTTCTTATGAGGATATGTTAGTTAGCTCTCATTCACTGACTACTTACTAGAAACAAATAATATACTGACACTAATGCTCACTGCATAGGACTTCAAGAAAAGTCTAGTTTTCTCAACAAACTAAGAAAATGAAAAAGGCCCTAGATTTAGGTAAGAATAGCTAAGTATGTGTTTGTTTAGCCTGACTAAATAGAAATGACATTTTCAAACCTGACAAATTCTCTTTCAGCTGAAGCAATAGGGCCTATGTTGCTACCCCTACAGAGGTTATTGCTGGCACACATGAAACATACTGTTGACTGACCCATGTATTGTAGTGCTCCAGCACTTTTGTAATTACCCTCTGGAAAAAAACAAGCATTTTCCAAGCAGAAGGAAAAAAGCATGAATAGCTAGTCCTTACAGCAAAATCCCAAAGCAGCTTTATGAAAGAGTTAACAGCAGGAGCTGAAATTTATTTTCTTCCCATGACTTGATTAGTCCATGCCTTGGTCATGTGATATTATAAACAGCATTTTCCTATCTGAAACACCAAGGCATTAGGAGCATGTTTCTACTGTTCTGAAATTTAAGACTCCTCGTTGGCATTGCAGTATTGCAGCTGTCAAGCTATTGGGCTCTTTCTCCACCAGAGTACAGTGCTAACTATCAAAGACTAAACAGAATCTGCTTTTGAATCAAAAGCTTTAATACCAAGAGGAACCTCTAAGCAGTTGGGAAAAGATGACAAGCTGGTTTGTTAGGGTGCATGCTGAATGTCGCACCAGACTCCAGCTACAAAAATACTGTTCAATCTGAAGGGAGCTGCAGACAAAATGGGAGAGACTCGGCAGGTTAGATATGACCCCGCCAGGCAGCCTCCCAGATCTTTACACATTTTTAGAACCAGACTGGGACCAAATGTTCTTAAGCTCTTGGAATTTCTGAAGAAGTGTTTTTTCAGTTCCACTGTCCAGCTAGGATGGGAAACAGAAGTGTTGAAAGCTACAGGAAAAATGCTGCTCCAGCCCAGTTTTACAGTCTCAGAAAGTCTGGACAGCTTTTATAAACTTTGGATCAGTGACTGCAGCTCTTTCTGAACCAAACCTCTGAACTTTTGAAGTCTGGCCAGGATTCAGATAATTTGTTGACTTTCTCCGTGAGACAGTTAAAACTCTGAACGTACATGTCTGTGCGGTTACAAACTGACACTACGTAAACCGGCAGAGACCACTCCCTTCTCACCTGGGGAAGACAGTGGTATTGTTACTGGGGTCATTTTCCTACTCCTCAGGGAACAGTCAACACCACATTACACTTGAGCTCAGCAGTTCAGGCTACATGTATCCATTTCCTCTACCATTCCCTGCCAAATGGGAGTGAGTGCAATCCACTGTACAGGGGCTTTTGAGTCACTGAGCCCTGCTGCTATCTACTAAAATAGCAAAGGTTGGTAAAGACTCGTTCACTGGTTTGCTTGCATCAACAGGTCCTCAAAGCCTGGAACAACTTGTCCTGAATCCCCTTTGTCCTGTCCATCTGAACACAGGGACATGAACACTTGACTTGAGAGGCCAAGCCCAGTGCTGTCCTCTCAGCAAGGCATGACCAACAACACACAACCACTGAACCACCAGCACATGATGCCCAACTTCAGACTGGAGAAATACTCTGTGACTTTGAAAAATGAAACAAACAAACAGCCTAAAACTAAGATCCAAACTTGTACCAAATATTTGCACACCAGTGTTTATAAAACACTCTACCAAGTGTCTGCCTTTTTTTATTTACACATAAACAGATCAATGAAACAGAAACAGTAAAAATAGACAGCTCGGGTGGAAATAGTTATCTAAGTGACCAAAGTGGTAGAAGTCAGTGCTTATCCTTTTTTCTATTAAATCATCAAGAAACAGCTTGAATAATACTCAACAGTCATACACTTATACTTTCTATAGTATTCTATTATTTTAATAAAGAGGTCATTGTGCACAGAGTGTAATTACTAGCTCAGGACAAAATTAGCTATGCTGACTTAATTGATGCTATTTACTTTTGCAGTCCATTGGCAGCCAGCCATTTTCTGTGAATACCAGTTCTCCAATTAATCATGATGTTCCTTCAGCTTGCCAGAGTTTTCTGCAATGGCAGCTGCTATCTGGTAACAACTATCATGTGTATCACCAAAAGAGCAATCTCTAAATTTAATAATAGATTGTTTTATCACTCAAAACAATGTCCTGAGGCATGATCTTCTGAAACCTCATTTACTCTCACCGTCTTGATCAGATTTTAGTGAAAGTCAGTTTTCTTTTTCTGTCTAGTGTTGCAATACATCACACAAGAGCTATTAAAAGAAACCCATAACCCTTGATAATCGCATAGGTAATATCTATTAAAAAATGGCACACCTTTATAATTAATCCATTTTACAAATATTCAGCAGTTTTCTGAGAAAAAAAATCAGCAGACCAAAGTGTAAAAGTGATTGGGAAGAAGTGTAAGAAGAGTATTGCTTTTCTGAATCCAAATATTTCTGAGGCCCATGCTTGTTCCCCTCAGAACACTGCTGCTATAGTTTTCTACAGGAAATCCTCAAACCCACTCATTCTGATGGCATGTTACGATGATCCAAGAAGGCAATATTTGTAGAACTGAAAACCAGGAAAGAGTACATGGTATTTTGCCTTTGAAGAAATCAGCTGGATGTGGGCCCTCTTTTGACTCACCTTCAGCTTTCTATGTCTGATGCCTGTTCTTGTTAGCCTGGCTAAAATAATATTTTATTATTGTTGTTATTTTTGTTTCTGTTTAATGGCTAGCAGATGTAAACTGGTACATCCCACTTCCTGTCACTGCATATACAAAAGTAAATGTCTCTTTGCAGCTCATGTACACAGAGCTGGAAGGACCACCTTCTGGGGGTCTAGTAGGATAAAGAAAATGGGTTTACTTATACATATATGCACATATACATGTATATATATGCAAGCATATACAAATGTATTTATTCATAAAGAAATATAAGCTGAGTAATGAATTATCTCACAAAGAAATTTAAGAGTAAAGATGTATTTTGCAAATGCATGTGCTGATTCAGAAGCATTACTTAAGTGAGATGTTTTGACCATATGTGCCTTGATCCTATTGGGAGTTATCCAGTTCAGAGTTTGGGCCTAATGGAATGAGGGTGGAATAAAGATGAAGCAAATGACATTCTCTTTCCATTAGCTGGAAAAACTGGCTAAGAGGAAAAAAAGAGACAATCTAAACTGCATATCCTCTATTAAATTTGCTTCATAGAAACACATTGTGTGTCAGGCCCCGGGAAAATGGCTTGCTGTAACACAGTTACATCTGGGATTCTCTTTGCAAAAGATGCCCAGTATAGTCCACTGGATTTTGGTAACCCTTGGTGGTTTAGATACACTCTATTGAATTCAATTCAATTACTGCTGGAACAGAACATGAAAATGGTGCTTAATCTAAAAAACAATTATTAGTGAACAGCTATGTAGCCCTTCACTAGCTTTTATACTCTTCTCAAATTTTTCTGTTAGATTACAAACACACACATACGTTTCTGTGTTGGCTGTACATTGGCATATGTACATACACATATGCCTGTATACACATATGTAGTCTTAAATCTATTATAACTGACAAACATTCATGATCTTTTTGAAGTTACACAAAGCCTGTGTAATGCTGTCTCTATTCTAATACACCAATAAAGACAAATAAATATGAGGGGAAACCTAAAGAAAGGTCTGTTTTCTGAATATAACCAAACTGCTCCTCGGAGTGTTTACATCACCTTTCTGCTGGAAAGCCAGCTGAGACGGGAAGTATGATAAAATCTGTGCTGTATACACTATTCCCCTGTGTAGTCTGAACTCTGAATTAGGCTTTGCATTGAAAACAGTGAAATACTGAGGTACAGTTTATAAGGCATAGAGTGTAACAGTAGGTGCAGAGAGGCACCTGTGTTATTAAACACCACTAACCTTTGGAAGGGCTTTGTAAAGCCAGTGTACTGTTTCTGCTTACCTGCAAGGGCTCCCATTCATCACAAACCTTATTCTCATGTTTGCTAAATTATATATATATATATATATAAATGGGTTATCATGTTTCTCACTCATTAGGGCAAGGGTTGGACCCAGCGAGTCAGTGATTTTTTGATGAGATGAAGTTACTTTGGAAATGGTTGCTTGTGGAACTTAATATGTTTCACTTAAAGCTGATGAGGTGTTTGCCAAACCCAGCATATGGTCCTGGGGTCAGAAGTGGAAGAAATCATGGTAGAAATAAAGAGAAAGTGATTAGAGATGGAGAAGGAAAAACCAGAAAGACACCTCTCAGTTCTCAGGGGATCTCATGGCATCTGATCCAGGACAAACCCCACCTGACTCAGCTGTTTTGAGGGGAAGGCTCTTATTCCTCCTGCTAGTCCTGAGAACCAGGGCCAGCATTTGAGATCCCTGGCTTTCAAGGCAGAGCTTCCCAGACCTCTGCAATTGATCCCAAATCCTGAGAGCCTGAGCTTTAACAAAAGCTCATCTCTACTCATCACTACTACATCTGTGTGCCTGAAAAGCTGAACTGGAGGAAATTCAAGTCTCTAGGCAGTCAAATGTAATGATGAATGTGGCATAAAAATATGGACAGACTGGAATAAAGAGTGACTCATCTGGTACTCTGAGAAGCGGCACAACACATTTTACATCTGTTTTAAATACGGTAAAATCCACTGTTGCAGAAGTTTGTTCATCACTTGGGCCTACTTATTAAGCTAAGAAAACCATACATCTAGTTCTGCTTCAGGTATGATATGATAGACTCTGTTGTTATGTTTCTCAGTGTAAAATACATTTAGGGATGTGGTAAAACTTTTCTAGTCTTTCCAAAACTTTAATATTTCCAAAACATTACCCCAGAGAAAGTAAAACGCTTCGCCTCAGAGAAAATAGATGTGTTAAACAAGCCCCCTAAAAAGAAGGTAGAAAGCAAAGAATGTTTAATCTCTATTTTCCTATTGCTAAGCCATTTTCACATTAAGGCAGCTGATCTGTCTGTCACTCTCAGCCTCACTACCAAATTCCATCCAAAAGATCCTCATGATCAAGAATTGTCAGTGGATAATTTAGTTTATGTAATCCTTCCCTCAAAATCTAAGCAACATTTTTATATATTCCTTTTGACACTCTCCAGATAGGCTCCCATCCGCCTATGAGCCACATTTGTGTCTACAATAATGCGTGTTTCAACAGAAACTGTTCAACATCTTTTTTTTTACAACCAATTCTAAACATATGCAGCTAGATATATGCATTACATCACAGAAGCCTAGTTCAGCATCAATATCAAGTGTCTTGTTCTATGACCTTGAGTCAAATAGGAATTTAGAGATCTGCCAGCTGTTTGGTATCTCAGCCGGAGATGAAGGGAGTTCTCCTCTCTGCTAAGGAGTGACACAGGGAACGGTGGAATTTCAAGCATTTGGCAATGTGTTTTGTTCTGTATGACACAATTCTAATCGAGATAAACAGATGCACTCCAATAGCATCTCTTGCCAGGTCAACTTCCAAAGACTAGTGTGAGAGAATATCCCAGTCAGCGGAACATTTCAAGCTAATGCTTACCTCTGAGCACAGGTTTAGTTTCCACTTATTTCAACAGGACTTAAGAAAAGGCTTTTCTAGTTGAGGTTTGACATTAAAAAGTGGTTAAGTACCTTTCTGAGTCAGAGCCAAAACTGGAATAAACAAATAAAAATTAAAAAAATCCCATGTAATGTATAACACACTCTCATTCCACTCATGGCTTTATATATATAAACATATAGAAATATTGCCGAAATACTCATGCTGCATACTGGCTGCCTGCTCTAACACAGGTCAAAATGTCCTGTTTAAAAAAATAATAATAATTTTTGGATACCCTGCAAGTTTCCAAGGCTTAGGTTACTGTGGAGGAGGTACAACGCATGGGAATTTTTTATATTTTCTTTTAATGAGTCCTGTAAGCAATTGTTTCACAATACAGTCTGAAAGGCTAGAACAATTAAATGACTGCAGATGTGTCAAATGATGCAGGAAAACCATGAGACACTTCCAAATGAGTAGGCGGAGGGTGTGAGGAGACCATATCCTGTAATACATGAATCTCAGATTCTTTGGCATGCAGCTTATTTTTATGGAAATGTCCTGGTAAGTCTGGAACAATCTAATGGTTTTCAAAGTATTTCAAATCAACAGCATGAAAGCGCTGTTGAGAACAATCTTTTTATGCTGTGGTGATTTTGAATTGGCCTGGGAACAGTATACTAAACAATATGTAAGAGCTGAAAGGACCAAATTATAATTGCATATCCAAGCTGCAGGTGAGAAACTATTTCATAAAGATAATAGAGTTCATTAGTGCAAAAGACATAGAGGAAATTGTGCTGGTTGCTTTCATCTGCTTTTGCTGACCCTCAGCTTGGATCTCAGCCATGGACACAGCTTGCAGCAATAACAGGGTTGCTCTAAGTTATGCCATCTTCAAATGGGCCTCTGTGGAGGCTTGTCCTGCAAGTCATTACACAGGAGTCACATTTGTCACTTTGTCTTATGAGTCTCCTAGTGAGTGATTATGTGAGGACCACTTCCAGCACTTCTCTCTCCCATTTATACCTGAAGGAAAGCAGGTCTTGTACCTATGATTGTGTGGCCCAATCAAAGTCCTAACTTGAACTGAGCCTTGATAATACTGGTGGGAGGAGAAATAGCAGGCCTCTCTTAGCAGTGAAAATCAGATGTTAGGTTTCTTTGCACAACAAGGCCCCACACAAAACTGTGTGCCAACACTACCTGATCGCTAAGCCACACACTGTTGGATATGGTAATGACTCCATGTGGGCACAGAAATGGGAAAAAGGTGGGTGGGCAGGGAGATAACAAAGCTCCCTGCAGGAAATATCAGATTTCAAACCAGGGAGCCTTTTGAGGGACACATCTCTCTGCCTGATGATATTCTTTTGCCTCATGCAGGAAAAGATGGATCAAGGCTGCAAAATCCCAAATATGGCTTACTTTTCTCAACAGATGTATGGGTTTTTCACAAAAGAAATAATTGAGTCGCCTTTGCTTAAAAAAACCCCACAAACAAACAAACAAAAAACCCAAGAAACCCCCCTCCAAACACAAAAACTCCAATCACTGAGAATAAACTAAGTTTGTTTTGAAATTAGCTATCAGGTACTACAGAAGGTTTAGGGAAAACTGACAGGGAAAATTAAACATATGAAAAGTTGATCCTAGGTGAGTATGTTTCCCAGCAGCCTATAGTCAGGGGGTCCCTGGATCAGTAACGTTGAAGATCATTACAATATACCACTGGGAGAGGCGAAGTTACTTGCCTGAACTTCTGAGATTTTGTGCATTAGCACTGGACCTTAAGAAGAGAACTAACGTCTTGCCAAAAATACTTCAAGACCACTAGTGCCTGAAGAATAAGCCTCCACTACTTCAAATACTTTCTTTTCAATAAGTCCCTTTCCTCCCATTTTTTGAGAATGTAATTAGATATTCTAAAAGTCTGTGTGGGTATTAAAAGTTCTTATATAAAACTCTCTAACAAAATAGGCATATGTATATAAACAGATGTAACCTAGAAGTTAAGTGACACACAGCAAAGTTGTATGATTAATTTGGTTTATGCTCTGTGAAAGAAATAGTCTGTTTAGAAAAGTGTTATAAAAATTATGTTGTACACAATTATCAACAGATACTAATTACTGTATTATCTTGTGAGTATATATAAGAAAAAGTGATCTGGTGATAGGAGAAAATCCATTTTATTTAGCCTTGTAGCCATCTAAGTAATGTCACTATTCATTGAGATCAAGTAATAAGGGGAATTTCTGCCATTGTTTGGGGTTGTGAAGAGGTCTCTAGAAAATTTCTTCTGCTGGATAGAAAGGAAGGGGTCCCATCCTATTCTCCTATTGGAGAACCTGATCCTGATAAGGAAGTCACAATAAATTCTGTAATAATGCCACTGAAAGAGTCATTCTCATCACCAAGTAAAGAGAACTGAAAGATCACATGCAAAACAGACAGAGCTACAGAGCCAATACCAAGACTAGCTCAGTTACCATACCATTACTTCATAAATACCTCAAACACATGAAGTAGAAATCAAATTGTTCAACTTCTACATTATCTTTCCTGTAACACTGACAGCAGCTAATGAAGACTAGATTCCCAATAGAATGACCATTTTCTGACTTACTCAAAAACTTCTAATGCAACTGAGATCTAAACTCTGACTTCAGCTTTTCTTCCATCTTTTGAGAACTGGGGCTTTATCTGGATCTATTTTCCAGTTCAGAGAAACAAATGTAGCATAGTCCTCAAAAATAAATTATGTTTTGAGTGTTTCATGATGCAAATAGTAAGATGGCACTTTTTTCAGCATGTCATTTTTATTATTATAAAATACAAAACTAACTCTACAAATGTTTTTCCTTATTATCCACCTGTCTCTGGTGAAGCATGATGAATTGGTTGAGATTATTTTTCTTTAAAACATTAGCAGATAACTCCTTTTTTATTTGTTCAACTATAAATGTAACTGGGGACATTATAATGTAAAGAGATGTATGCATATCATATGATATATCGTACGTAAACACTAGCAGAATCAACTTTAGACTTGTGATATTTTAAGTGGATTTTTTTCTCATTAGAGAAAGCCTCATAATTTATATATTTGATACACTGCCATCTTAAATATGGCCATACACCTTTTATCCAGCCTCACTCAAGTCAGAGGAAATGTTTTCTTCAGCTATGAAGAATTGGGAAAAGCTGGAAATGTAAAATCTGGAAATGTAAAATATGTAGCAAAAAGGTTTCCAGGTACAACCCTCTGCTTTTAGCTACTTTCAGATGACATCTCCTTAGCTTACCAGTACAAACAACAACCCATGTAACACTGTTTTGCATTTACAAGTCGTAACGCTTTTCATTCAAAAGATCCCAAAAGTACTTCACAAATTTAGAGCTAGTCTTGGAGTAATTTTATACATATGATCATCCCATGGACTACTCCTGTCTTTATAGAACCGAAAAAAAACCTGTATGAGCTGTGTACATGTTTCTGACTCACAGCAGAAGCCTTGTCTCCTCTGAAAAACATCACAGAATGCAGAAACCTGTAGAGCTGCTTAGAGCAGCACCACATTTACTTTATATGTACTATATTTCCAGTAGAATATCTCTAATTTTTACACCTTCTCCATGGAAAATAGAGTCAGAGAAGGAAAAAAAGCTTCCCAAGATCAGCAGGCTAGCAGGTTGTTTGACCTGACAGAAAAAGCAAGGATGAACTTGAAAACCAGTATCTCACTTTTGGCTGAGCCTTCAAGCCAGGCTGAGCCTGGTCCAGCTTGTGTGGAGAGGATGACCTTGGGTCTGCCTGTAGCAGGGATCCTCCCCTCACAGGAGAAGGCTCTGGGAGGTGTCTCTGTGCTGTGTAGAGCAGCACAAGGTGCTTGCAACCCTGTATATGAATTCGACCCAAGTCTTTTGTGTAGCTTATTCAGCTTCAGTTAAAGGAAAGGTACTCTAACACTTAAGCTTAAATTACCCATGTCTGCTACACTGTTAGTTCTGTGCATGACAAGATAGACCAATTCTCAGTTATCTATTTCCTTCCCTTCACTCCCTGCCATGCTACTGCATTCTGTGCTATTGCATCCTGACAGCTACTTCTGTTACACAGCTAGTTCCTACTAGACATCTGAGCTATCAGCTGAAAAGAGACTTTGCCAGCTTTGCTTTTTAGTGAGCCCCTTAAACCACTATCAACTGGGTGTCATGTGGCTGAAATAAAGTTTAGGAACTTTAGCACAGAATGAATCGTATTGACATCTAGAAATAAGGCACTAAATATTTCATCCCTCAGAGGACAATTTCAAGGCTCTTTCCCACATTTTGGAGTTATCAAAACATATTCTATAATGGAAATATCAAAATGGAAATATATATATATAATGGAAATATATATATTGTATATATATAATGGAAATATAAAAACTTATATTCTATAATGGAGGAAAGTACTGAGTAAACTGTAAGCAAAAATAATGCGCTTTCTCAAAATTTTCAGCAGTCATGAGAAGCAAGCCCTACAATCTCATGAATGAAAGTGGCATTTCTTGTGTCCAGTAACTCTACACACGGAGTTTCTCTGTTGGTTCAGAAAGTAACTGGCTCCAAGCTAAATTAAACAGAAATTACCACATTGAAGCAGGTCATAAAACAGTGAGCATTTTAATGAGAAACTTGGAAAAAAAGGTCAAAGATTTATTATTATTTTTTTAATTTATCATAAAAGTTCCATAGTTTTTGAATTTGTCATGAAAGTTTTCTTTTCCAGAGAAAAGTAGGTACTGGTTTTGGAGAGAAGGACCATTATATGTTCAAGTAATTAAATTAAGAAATACTAAACTTTCTTTTAAAATTTAATATTTTCCTGGGGAAAAAAAAAAAGTTAAAAATGATCTTTCAGTTGAAAATGTCTTGAAATTAGAATTTCAATTTGATTCCCTATGAGGAGTATAGCACACTTGGATTAAGGCTGTATAGCAGATGGATGATATGAAAATGTTTTTGAAAGCATAACACAAACCTCATAAGATAGACACTTTGTAAGAAAAATGCCTAGACTTTACATTGGAAAAAAAAACCCTCAGCATATGTCCATGCCATTGTCAAATTTGCTCAGTCTTGCCAGTCAGGGGCAACAATCTTTCAAAATCGATCTCAGTTTTGTACAGTATACAAAAATATACAAATATAATATGTATGCTTGTTCATTTCCTATATGACTTCATTTCATCAGTCAGCCAGCTTGACTTCAGATGAAACGCTTGATTCTTTTTCCATCTTAACCACAAGGGCTTCATGGATCTGTAATTAAAAATGTATTTTCCTGGCTATGCTATACAAAATATGTTAACTATTTGACCAGATGCTGAAGACTGGCCATTTTGATCAGAGAGATGGGGAAATTTCAGTAACAAAATAAGGCAGTATTGGAAGCTTTGGGAAGTCACAGTATCCATGTTATAACCCATACAGGAGAAGGGTTGTATGTCGAGCTCCATAATGTATTTAACAAATCAGCAGACAAATTAGCTGACAAATTAGCTTTATATTTTGCGGGTTTTTATGTTTTACTCAGGAAAACTTCAACACTGGACATGAGGAGAGCAGACTTCAGGCTGCTCAGGGAACTTCTAAGTCCCCTGGAAAATTGTTTTTGCATGTGTCCCGAGGTGCGTCAAGCATAGTGTTGCCAGCCGGTCGAGACAGGTGATTGTCCCAATCTACTCTGCACTGGTGCGGCCTCACCTTGAGTACTGTGTGAAGTTTTGGGCTCTGCAATATAAAAAAGACATCAAGCTATTGGAGAGCATCCAAAGGAGGGCCATGAGGATGGTGAAGGATATGGAGGGGATGCCTTATGAGGAGCAGCTGAGGTTAGTTGGACTGTTCAACTTGGAGAAGAGGAGGCTGAGGAAAGACCTCATTGTGGTCTGTGTCTTCCTCACGAGGGGAAAAGAAGGGGCAGGTACTGATCTCTTCACACTTGTGACCAATGATAGGACTTGAGGAAATGGCAAGCAGCTGAATCAGGGGAGGTTTAGGTTAGATATCAGGAAAAGATTTTTCACCCAGAAGATGGTCGAGCACTAGAACAGGCTCCTCAGGGGAGAAGCCACAGCACCAAGCCTGCTTGAGTTCAAGAAGTGTTTGGACAATGCTCTCAGGCACATAGCGTGATTCTTGAGATGTCCTGCATAGGGACAGGAGTTGAACTCGATGATCCTGATAGGTCCCTTCCAACTCAGCATATTCTATGATTCTATGATTCAGTATTTTGTATTGAGTTATTCTGTATCATTACTTGAAGCACTGATTTATTGCATTCAGTCTGATTAAGTTCTGTGTCTCAGGGAAGGGTTGTTGACTTAATTTTTTTTAATTTTATGCCTGGACATATAAGCCATGCACCAATAAAGGAGGATTTAATGCAAAATTTTCCCCCCTTAGCCAGAAATCAGTAGTGCATAGAAGTAAAAAATGCTCAATACCTATCAACTGAGATTCATAGCATCTAATTATTTATAATTTGCTAATAATAATTTAAACTTTGCACCTAAGTCACACCCATATTCTTTCTTCCCCCAAAAAAGTTTACAAAGTCTAAGATTTTCTAAGGTAAAAGTTTAAATATTTTGCCATCAAAAATAAGGTGCAAATAACCATAAAAGCTCATGTCTTGAGCAATAATGTCAGTTTAAGAAAGTTCACGAATACACTAATGATTTGTTTTTGGTTTTTTTTTTTACTTTGATGATGAAATTAAAAAATTTCAGTGAAGGGTTGATAACTGCAATCAATATATAAATACTACTTGAAAAAAAACTCAAAGCCAACACCATCTTTTAAAATATGTTTCCATATAACTGGACCATTGTGGGCTTTAAAACAATGTACCTGATAGACATTTTATCTCTATTAGGGCTACATAACTTAATCTTACAGAACAGATATTTTTTAAAAATGCTACATAAAGAAACTCCAGCTAAATATTCTGAATTTTGGAATTATTTTTGTCTCTTTCTCTTTTTTGTGTACTTCTGTAATCAGAAACATCAAAATATTTGGGCTGGTCCTGTGGTAGTTCCTCAGGCACAAGTCTTGTTGACTTAGGTTTTTGCTGGAGTAAGGAACTTAGGGCTGTTCTTATGCTACAGTATGTGGTGTTTTCTTTAGGGGTCTGTATATAGCTGTTAGAATTCTTTCTTGTTCTTTCCATAAACATTAGATGAAAAATAAAGTTTTCTAATATTCTATGAATTAAATGTACATTAAGATTATTTCTGAATGAAATGATGAAGAAGCACTATGTAAGATACAAAAAGGTTCAAGGTAATAGAAAAAAGATTAGTGTCACAACACTGCCCGAGGAAGAAGTCTGAGGTTGAACAGAGTTTATTTTAGAATAAAAAAATAGAAATAAAATTCTCCAGAGATTAGAAGTAGTATTCAGAGTCTTCCACATTAAGGTCACTAGTTCAAATCCAGTGTAGGTCATTTACCAAGTGGTCATTATCAAGTCATGGTTGGTCAATGAGCTGGTGATCTCATGGATAGGAATCCCCACCACTAAAACCTCTGCCACAATTGGCATCTTTACTGGATATTTCACTAAAGAAACCAAGGACTGAGTTGAGTGCAGACACAGAACAATCCTTTCACCATAAGAGGTGACGTCTCCAAAAACAGGTTAGTGGGATTTATGGTAAGCTTGTCTTAGCTGAAAGTTACTGTTCACATTTGTAACCAATAATCAAGACAGAAAATATCTGGATCAGATTACTTCCAACCTGTTTTAGAGTTGTGATGCCCAAATAAATGCCCAAATAAATGCTAGATAAACAAGTTATTCCTGACTCTTTCATCAGGGTAGTGATTTTTGTCTTACTTCAAGAGAAGACCACGTAATTATCCCCATATGGAACCCATTTTTCCCTCTCTCCAAATGATAATTTTAGATGTTGATTTCATTGCCAGGAAGAATATTCAGTTCACAACTAGATGAAAATAGGTTTTCTAATAATACTTGACTTTTTATATTTTCATGCACAAAAGGATGCTCTGAACATTCATAGAACTTTTCAGAACGTGTGCAAAGCAAGTGAAATGAAAACATTGGGACTTCACATGATTTATAATTCTGAGACTGCAAAATGCACTGCAGAATTCACTGCTCCTCACAGCTCTCTATTTTAGAGCACCAGCTTAATTTGGTATTTTACCGTATGTTTGTGAAGATACAGACATGAACACATACATTCTTAACTGACTCTTCAGACTCTGGAAAGCTTCTAATGAGAGGAATGTATACCTCTGATCACCTCACATGCACTGCAGATCCCATTACTGTATAGCTCAAGAAATAGAGTATTTTTTCCAGATTCTATAGAAAAAATATAAAATCTTAAAAAAGTTAGAGGCTCAGTATTTGTTTATTATTATACTTGTTATAACATAAAAATACAAGTGGCTATACAGATTCACACCAAGTATCTAGCTAGCCAAATATGCTGTGGCCATAACTGGGCACATAAGAAAGCACAGTAGAGTAAGAATAGAGGATATTTCCTTTCTTCATACTCCTGCACCCTGCAGCTGCTTTCAACTCAGAAGATTTTTTGAGCTTGTTATGATTTAACCTGTTCAGGAACTCTGGGGGTCCTCTGCTTCAAATACTTGTCCAGTTTTACCCTGAACCTGCATACATTTCTTTTGTCCACAATACCCTGTGGTGTTCCATAGGACAATTGCTCTTTCATGAAGAGCTTTTTCCTTCAGGTGAATTATCTACTTTTGATTTGAACTAGGTTCCTACCATCTTCATTTGCTGGTCTTCAGTTTTTCCACTGAAAAAAACCCTGTGATCAGTTTTGATCACTACTGAATGTCCTCATGCCATTCATGATTCTATAGACCTCTTTTGTATCTTCCCTGAGGCTGAGGGAGCCCTAGCCTTCTCAATCACTCTTCCTATGCAAGCTGCTCCATACCTCTGGTCATACCTGGTTGTCTTCTCTGTGCCTTCTCGAGTTCTAATACAATCTTTTTTTCAGATAGGGAGACTAGAACTGCACACATCATTCAGGTTGTGAATGAACTGTGCATAATGGTGTTTTCATTTTTTTTCAAATTTTTTTCCCATTTCTTAAAGGAGCCTGACGTTTTCTTTGCTTGCTAAAATGCTACAAAGCACTAAGCTGATGTTTTGGTATCTATCACAGCATCAAGGTCTCACTCCTGAGCAGTTGCAGTCAGTTCAGAGTCCACCATTTTATGTGTGAAAAATAATTTTTTTTGTGAACCATGCTACCTCACTAGAGCCAGTCAGGCAAGAAGTTGCAGCTTTAGTCCGGTTTGAATGCATGGAGAAATGAAAGATAAAACTGCAATTTAGAACTGGACTGCTAACAAAATAAAACCAGCAGCAAGAAAGCTGGAAAGATATACTTTTGAGGCTGACTGCAATCCTTTATTCTGCCTGTCAGCAGTGATTCTGGAGCAATGATGACTCTGAGCTTGGCCATGCAGGAGACATCATAAGTGCTGCACTGGGATTTTAATGTCTATGGAAAAAAAATAATTCCAGAGTTGTACATCCAAGAACATTTAAAGTTATGCATTACAGTTGTGTTTGTCCATTTGCATGACAGATAATAGGAAATAAGGACTTCTCATTATCTTACATAGTTGACAATAACAAAGAATTTACTGCACTTCACTGTGCAGTACAAACTAACAGTCACTATTACTGGCACTGGCAAGGAGGAGGAGTCTGAAGGTTGAAAGATGAAGCACTTGTCTAAGGTTTTGAAGAAATTCAGTCTGAGTCTGGGACTTAGGAAAGCCACATTGACATTTCTGTGAAGAAAGCTTTTGTAGCGGCTCGGGACTTTTGTCAGATTAGTTGCAAATCTTAAAGAATAATTGAGATTATTGAAGCTTGAAATAGTATATCTGTAAGTCTTTCAAGAGTTGGCTATTTTGGCTATTGCAATATTTTTGTAAATTCTATTTGAGTGGAAGGACGGTCTTGTATCTAAGGCCCTTGATTGACTTTCAGAAAACCTAAGTTAACACTCAAATTCATTTGGTGTGATCTGGGTCCAGTTATTTGATTTCATTACTCCTCAGCTTTACATGTGATTCAGGGACAATAAAATTACTTTTCTTGTTTATATGTGGGTTTGTCTTACAATATGTGACTGATTGCATTACAGCTTTTCTAGCAAAAGTTTGCCCATAGAGATGGCATTTCATAATTATGGTCTTAGTTGTCATCTTTTCAGCTCAATTTCTCTTTCTACTAATTTCTACACTGCCAAGTACACAGAGTCTCAGTCTCTGTTCATGAGTACCACATGTGGCCAGTTTTAAGTGTTCTCTTCCTGTAGTGTTGAAATGACTACAAAATCTGCCTTTTCATTTCTTGTCTATGCCTTCAGTACACTGCCATGGATGCCTCCTCAAAGCCAAAATGGATACCAAATTAAGACTGAGGTATAATCCACAAAATCAACATAATAAAGCTGCTTATAGACATTTACATAAAGGGAGCCATTCATAGAACGATGAGAATCTCTTTCAGTGTCTAAGACGTCTACTATTTCTTACATGTATTTGAACCAGAAGTAACAGGTCATGTCCAAGAGCGGGTCTCAGCCACATGGCAAGAATGTAAAGGCAGTTTCACAACTGAGAATCCAAAGGTTATTTCCTATCTACACTAGCAGTGACTACTGAAGTAAGATTCTCCCTTGATTCTATTCCCATACACAGCAGCTATTTTAATGTTATAAACACACCAAACACATTTTTAAAATCTATAAAACCAAGTAAGAAAATTAAAAGCCCCTTTTAGAGAAGCCACAGTGAAAAACGAAACCTCGTCAAGAGGGGTCATGGTCTCACCTTCCCAGGGGGAATATTTATTCCCAGGGGAATAAAGAGCTGCAAAAATGCCTGCATAATGCCCATTTCCCAGCTCTCATCATCAGAAGCACCACAGTTCATATCTTGTCCTAAAAGATTTCACGTGACAGTCCAGCTGTGGATGAATTCTCTGACTACACAAAAGTCTCACTTCTTGTTCTCCCTCCCCTGTCATTTGCCAGGCATTCAGCAGGGAATACATTCATACCTTTTCTAACGGAACTCTCTGAGACTGAAGAATGGTACAGACTGCAAACCTGGCTTACTGCCCATCCTACACACTCCTCTGTAGAGCCCTGTAAAGGATCCAAGCAAGGAAAAGCCAAAATAAACCAACAAAACAAAATATTTTCCTTCTAATGTCTCATTGAAGCAGTGGGCTTAACAAAACTTCAGACAGCACTTACCTCACAATTCTTACTGAAAGCATCTAATTTTTTATCAGGAGAAAAATAAAAAGTTTCTGAGCCTGGCCAAACTAATCCTGAAATACAGGAGAGAGACAACCAGTGTACCTTAGATGATTGCTAAAAATTCCTTTCTTCCTAATCTGTAAAGTTCATTCTGAGGCAGGGCTCTCTACCAACATGACACAGGCTAAGGACCAGTTTGTAATCTCGTTTTCATGTTGGCTCACTGGCTTGGTTACTCAACCTTGTCATGTATTAGTTACTTAAAGAAATGAAACCTATGCTCTAGTGTTCTTTTCTAGGAAAGCATTCCTAGATGCCTGCAATATTGGGTATCATATGCTAGTAAAGGCATGCAAAACTGATACTGAATGAAGCCATTACAGATCATAATGATCCCAATCAAATGCAATTTACCTGGCAGGCAGGATCTTGGCACCCCCAGTATACACCAAATGGCAAAGTATTATTTTTCTAATACAAAATACTGCATGAAACACAGTCAGCTCACATGACTGTTGCTATGCATGAACAAAATCCAGATGGGTTATTCTGGATCTGAGTTTTGCACAAAACCAGATTGTGTTGGAAATAGGTAATATCCATCATTGCTTCCCCAGTGTTATGACTTCTTTTTATTTGGGTTACATATTTCCTGAGCCTTCAAAAATATTACTCACCAGCAAAACTAGCGTGCCAAATAGTCACAATTATTCAGTGGATATTTGTGTCACATTGGCAAACAATCGTTCATCATCAGTCTTTAGCTTGCTCAAAGCAACAGCCCTGCACAATATGGAGACTTTTTGAAAGTTTCTTACTTCACTCAGGTTGTTATCATGACAGAATCTTGATCTGAGATATCTTGGGTCTCAAAGGGTCTGTTAGTGAAGACTCAGTTGAGCATCAGCAGTGTTATCTATCTCCCATCATTGTTTTTGGCAGGACCAGCTAATCACAGAACTGAGCTTTCCCATAGTAAGTACTTTGGCTGTGAGATATGTCAGATGTTTTCACAACTCCCGTGCTAGCCATAAACACTAGACCAATAATTTCACAAAGTCAGGAATATGCACTTAAGTTACACAGAGTCATGACACCCGTTAACCCTCTAGTGTTGTTTTTATTCAGAGATACTGAATGGATGGTCCATCATATTCAGGAATGGACAAGAAACTTCTAGCTAGCTTACAATGACCACCAATATTGGCAAAATACATCCATGCAGCTGCGTATAGTAACATTGACAAATCACTCCCCAGAATACCACAGACCATACAGCCAGTGCAGCTTCACCCCTGAAATGCCTATTTCCCAGCCGGTTTTGGTAATGACTCACTCAAAACTGGTTAGTATTACAGCTCATCATGGATAAAGTAAGGCTTGGGCAAATCCCAATGGCTGTTTTTTTCTCTCACAGAATAATTAAGACACAGGCCAGTCCTTCCCATGCACTCCAGCTGTGCGCTCCTCAGCCATTGCTAAGCAGACAGATGCATAATCTGGAACTGGTAGCTGCTGTCAGTCAGCTGGCTGTTATTACATCAGGCACAGGATAATCTCCAGGACATTTTCCAAGGCAAGGGGCTCTCAAAAGAACCTCCTGACTGTGCCACATGTGCAGGAGTAAAACAGAGAATCCAAAATAAAATAAACAAACAAAAAAGAACAAGTTCAGTTTTCCTCTAAATAACATACCATTGAAGCATGCATAACAAAAGTCTGTAAAACCCTTACATCTGAGCTCTTGTTCATGGTACTGTAGTAGGAAACAATGTCCCTGAGCCCACTCAAGGAGCTCCTTTCCCTGATGCTGGAAAGACTGTAAGTCACCACTTTTGGAAACCAACATCATTTCAATGACCATCCTCCTTTCGCTGAGCTTCCTCTTCCTAGCTAATTATTCTAGATCTGGAGCAGGAGCAGACACTGCAAGGTTATGCCAGATAATTTGTGTTGTCATACCTGCAAAGATCAGGCTCTCGTACAAGACACTTTTGCAAGAATCTACATAAGTAAAAGGGTTTGCATCATGAACAAATGTGAAGTAGTTGAAGCCACAGGTATTAACACAGGCCCCGCTCTCTGTGGAGAAAGACACGTTGCATACAGACCACCCCTTACATGAGGATCCTTCACTTAGCCAGAGCTATAATGCAAGAGCCAAGAAAATATATATACATAAAGAAATAGATCAGTTCCTGTCTAGGAAATACAGTCAGCTAATTGAGATGACGTTTCTTTTTTGGATCTTGTCATCATAGTGTCAGTATTACAATGAACAAGCCTCTCAAAAAAAACTCCATTTACAAGTAGGTATCTAATGAAGGTGATTTACAAACTGCCTGGCACCGTCAGTCTTGACTTGTACAAGTAGATTTTCTAAAGAACTCAGCATGCACTTCTTAAAATCTATCTTAGTATTTCAGAAGTCCAAAGGGAGTGGCTGTGTGTGGAGATCTAAGTACTGCTGGTTCTACATTATCTTTTATATTCCCCAGATGAAGATCTCCATATTTCAAAAATGACAGAACATACTAAATATCAGCAAAATAAATTACTCATTTCAATCCACTTTGAGAGTTAACAGGCAGACTTTAACATTCAAAATACATAACCCCTCATAGCTAAAATAATCTGTCAAAATGTCATTTATAAGGCAGTTAATCTTCCAGGGAGTATTAAGTTTAAGGCCCATTTAATACCATTTTTTTTTAGACAGTCTGAACAGTACAGTTTGCATGACCTTTTTAAAACTCTTTACCAGGACACAATATCTCTTAGAAATAAACTGTGCAGAGAGAAATACTTCTTTTACTAAAAAAAACCCCAAAACATCCTCAGGGATAAATCATGAGGTGATAGAACTATAAACAGTCTGTCCATGGACACTTGGACACTGGCTTGCTTTTTTTTTTCTGGCTGGAAAGAGTGACTTCCTGGATTCAGGAATATGTTATGGACCTACATACCTATCTACATATCATTTCAACCTGGAACGCTGGAAACAACTACAGTTGGGACTTTGAACAGGCACAACAGTGGCTGTGGTGATTTAGTTTTCTTTTAATTAAAGTAGGTTGGAAAAATTCTTACCAAATATTGTTTCATTGGAATTTGATGATTTGGCCAATTTAGAACTTTTCACAGATGTGGTTTATTTTCAAAGACAGTCCAACAGACCCTAGGCAGGTTCCAATGTGAGTCTCACTGCCAGGCAGGTTTTAAAACTTGAGTTCTTGCTGGCTGCCTCATCCAGCTTGTTGGCAGCTCACCTAGAAGGCTGCTGGGAACCTGGATTTGCAGGGTCTGGAGATCACCAGCTGTCCATCCCCAAAACAGTGCAAGAGCTCTGTCCCATTAATAGAATATTCCAAGTGTTTTCCTTCTATTTCTTCAATTGGAACAAACACAAATATCAAATAAAAAAAAAATAACTCTGAGAAAAACAATTGCTGTTTTTATATCTGTTTGATTCTAATATAAAGGAACATAATTACAACATTAAAATTCCACTTGATGGGAACTACTTCATGTAGGGACTATCACTGTTAATAAACATAAACCAGACAACATGTGAAAAAAAGTATGTCTTCAACAGAGGCTACTTTTTGTTGATGTATTTTTACATCATGCATTTGTAAAATATTTGTTTGGTCAAAATGCAAAATGAAATCAGTAATACTACACCACAGAAAAAAGGGAAATCACTGCCACACTTTCCTTCATGGTGTTTGAACATTAAAGGCAAAACCAAAGTCCTATTAATTATTGTTAAAATTACTGCTAATATTTATTTAGTATCCACAAGTACAAACTGACATGATAGCTTCATTCTATTATGCCTCATAATTCCCTATCCCAGGGAGTACTAAGTCAGATTAGGTGAAAAAAAAAAATAGAACTACAGGCCGAGGGGATATAAATGTTGAAGTGAATTGCTGCCCAGTTTTCAATTTGAATTTATGCATATGAAAAAAAAACAAAACCAGTGGCTGCAGAAGTTCCTCTTCTGTTTGTAACTGTTATGGAACTCTCCTGACACAGATATTTTTTCCAGTACTTCTATTTGTACTGAGCTCCTGCGTTTTTTAAATTTTGAAAACTTAAAGGACTGCAGGGAATTAGCACCTGTGCAAACAATCTGCACTGGTTCTTTTAGTTCCTGTTTGCCACTTGGCATTAACGAAAAGTTAAAAGGAAAAATGGGGAAAAGGGAGAAAAGGGAGAAAAGGTGGGGGAAAGGCAGGGAAAAGGAGGGGAAAAGGGGGGGGAAAAGGGGGAAAAAATAGGGGGGA